>JASXSY010003069.1:0-57072 GCA_034509805.1 Sipha maydis | reverse complement strand
TTATCAGATGCCCATAGTTCAGATAATGATATAATTAAATCTGTTTGGTTAGAAATCCATTTTTTATCTAATCGTACAATAGCATGGATAATTTTTACAGTTTCATATTCAATGACTTTAGTAGGATCTAAAAAAATTTAACAAATAACTTTTTCTTAGATAATGATATTTAAAAAATAGATTCATGACTGTGGTTATTGATTAGTAACCTGAATGAGAAGATGTAATTAATTCATTAAGTCTTCGTCCACTACCCTGAAGAGCTTCTCGAATTGTTTGGCATTTATCATTGGTTATCATCATATGTAAATATTTAATCCAATTAGGTTCCTATAAATACGATTATTCAATATAATTATTAATTTGTACTAAATAATAATAATAATAATAATAGTAATACATTTCAATGTCTTAAATATATAAGAAATAAATAACTAACCTTTATATGATTATCTTGTAGAAACAGTTGTACAATTTGAGTTGGATATTTAAGTAAGCATCCCAGAAGTGGTGTGTGAAACGGAGACAATATGCTTACTTGAAGGTTTTTTTCACTATCTAAAACTAGTCTACAAAGTGACTCTATGTGCCGGTAATTGGCAACAGGTAATTGTCTGTACATTTCAATAATAATCACCATTATTGATTCATAGTTTCCAGTTTTAGAAATACCTAATTAAAATGCACATCATTAGGCTCAAGTTTCAACAATTATTTTTATGAAAAAAGACTAAGAATACTAAACTTTGAAGCAAAATATTTTTTATTCATAAGTTACCTTTTTTCGTTTGGATTAGAACTTCAAACATTTTTTTCATTATTTCCATCAAATGGGTGCAAAACATATCACTAAAACTAGTAGGAAACAGTTGAACCAAATACCATAAACGTCTTGTACCACTTAATGTTAGGTTTCTATAGTCCCCTAAATCACCTAATTGTTTTTTCATTAATTCATGAACCTAAACAAATAATATAAGTTAATACAATTTAAATAACAAAAACCATCACAAATTATTATAATTATTAACCTTATTGTATTCAATTTAATATATTGTATAATACTTAATACATTTATGTATTTAATAGTAAAACAGTTTTTAATAAAAGGCTCTAATTTAATAAAAATTTAATTTAAATATCTATAAGACATTTTAACTTATCCTAATTTATTCTCAATAAGTTATTAATTATTGACACACATTCTCAAGAGTATGGTATGTAATTTTTAGTTGCTTACCATTGGCATATCAATTTGTGAAGTTGAAACAAATTTCCTCAAACATTGAAATGCTGTTTCCTGTAGATCTGGATTATTTTTGTCTAAAGCACCATATAAAGCATGAAATATTCTACTTTTTACTTCTGGTTGAGGAATATAATAACATGCAGCTAGAGCTCTCATTCCAGCCTGACGTAACAATAACATTTGTCCTGGGTTCATTGTTTTGTACCCCGGTAATTTAGACATAGCCGAATCACTGGCTTCACATAGATTTGATACTTCATGATAAAATAAGTTGTGTTCTTTTATATTTAAATCTGAAAAAGTAAAATTACGATATAAAATTGTTTATATTTATTTATTTTAGGTATACAAAACAGATGATGCCTACTAGAAAAATTATTATTTGCATTATGAAAACTGGTATTTTAAATTTATATAAAAAAACAAAAATCATTATCATAATATTTATTTTAACACAGATTGGAAGTGTTTACAAACAATATTTTATTTCAACACGCTTTCAAAAAATTAATTTATAATGAAGTAGGACTCATATTATATAGCATTTACTAAATATTATAGGATAATAACAAAAATAGCAGAGTGAGCTATACATTTGTTATACACACTAGAAGCTCAAAATATATAATTTTATATAAAAAATAGTGAAAGTTTCTATTATTTCCAAGATATTCATATACAGTTTATTGCTTGTGTGGAAAAGATTGAATTGTATTTATAATTTGAATCTTAAATAAACTTCTAAAATCTGCAATCTAATCTAATTTATGACCATAATTTAAAATATATATGTATATAAACATAAGTGTACAACTATGCATGGTGTTTATAGATTTAGAAAAGATGTATAAAGAGTGCCAAGAGAAATTTTATAATGAGAATTAATAAAAAATAGGTTTCAAAAATATATATAAATTTGATTAAAAATATGTATGATAGCTCGAGGACTAATGTCAAGAGTTTTAACGTTGGAGTTGGTGTGCATCAGGGCTTGGCTCTAAGCCTTTATTTGTTGTATGTGGTAATAAATTAAGTTACAAAAGAAATATAGGACAATATACCATAGTGTATGTTTGTTGATAATATAACTTTGATAGGAGAAAATTTGGAAGAAGTTAATTATTAGTTAGATGAGAGGAGGTTAGCCCTTAAAATAGATTGAAAATTAGTAGAAATAAAATAGAGTACATAAAGTATGACTATGAAAACAGATACAAGAATTTGAGAGTATGAGGAGACCAATGACAATAAGTGTTAATGTGATAGAATTCAGGAACTTTATATATTTAGGATCATTTTAACAAAAGGACGGGGGTTTTAGCATGGATGTAAAACAGGATTAAGTGCAGTTGAATGAAATGGAAAGAAGCATCGAGCGTTTTATGTGATAAGAGAATTCCTATGAGGTTGAAAGGTAAATTTTATAGGAATGTAGTGAAACCAACTATACTATATGTTCAGTGTTAGGAGATTAACAGAAAAATAGAACCAAGCATGAATATTATGGGAATGAAAATGCTTAGATGAGTTCAGTGCCAAGATAAAATAGAATAAGGAACAAATATGTGAGATTTAGTATTGGTGTAACATCAATAGTGGACAAGATGAGAGAAAATAGACTGAAAAGGTTTGAACATGTGATGAGATGAGTGAAAACAAAAGTAGTAAGAGTGGTTATGAAAATAAAAGTTGAAAGAAAAAGAGAAAGAGGAAGAACAAAACAGTGATGGTTGGATAAGATTGAGAATGATATGAGGACTGTTTATGTGTGCGTAAGGCATATAGAAGATAGACAATTGAAAATTTAGGACAAAAGAGGGCTGAACCCAAGTAGTTAAAAAAAAGGCGAAGGAGAAAAAAGAAGATTAATGTGTATCATACTTAAAATAATGAACTAATGGATGATAAATAATTAATATCTAAATTTAAGCTGAATAGTAATCGTTAAACTAAAAATTTAACAAAATCAAATATTACCAATTGTAAATAATCGAGGCAATAAAGAAGTACAAAATGTGTTTCCTTCCATCATTCCAATTTGAGCTTTAAATCCCTGATGGCGTAATAAATGCTTTCTCAAAGGTATAATTTCTGATAAACCTTCTTTATGAGGTTCCATTACTTGAGTTACTGTTATGCCTTGCGCTGATGCTATCACGCCCAATAAATGTGTGGACTATACAGAGAAAAATATATGATAACTAAAAATTTATATTATTATTATTATTATTATACATGCAATACATACATGATTTCTAAGCAAATCATTAGGGCTTGTAACTTGACGAATAAGTTCATATGTTACTTCATGAATAGCTTTTTTTTGTAAAGCTTGAAGCTGAGAACCTGAGTTTTGATCTAATGGGGATGCAGCTTTTCTTAACATATTTTCTAAATTTTTTTTTGCTTCATCTAAAACTCCATTTGAAACCTACAAGGAATCAATAAAGATAATGTTTGATCAAATATGGAAATATATAGACTTTATATTTTTATGTCGTACATCTCCAGATAAATCCATGATAACAAAAAGTTGAGCTTTTACAAATAAATATAAATGTTCAAAAACCCATTGAGAAGACATGCTACTATAAAAAAATTGTATAGCATAACATCCTCCAAATTTAGTATACCAAGCACGATCATAACATAAAGCACATAACTTATCAACCATGTATTCCATGTATGGTAATTGGCAGGCCTATAAAATATCCTAGTATAAAATAATTTCAAATAATTACGAAAAAAATAATGGTATTAATACTCTTTCTTTGGATCCCATAATAATTGTGGCTGTGTTTAAAATAATAGTTAGTGCCAGTCTTGCAGGTTTTAAGAGTTCTTTTTCTTGATAGCTCATAACAGTTGCCATTGAATCAATCAATACAAGTGGATCCATACCAAAGGAACACTTTTCGTTTTTTTCACTATTTACTAATGGTCCAGCTTGTTGAGAAACAGCTACCATAGTATAACGCATAACAACATCTAGCAATGTTCCCAGAGCTGTATCTCTAAGTTCTTTAACAGCGGCACTAACAAAAATCCCTATTACAAACAAATCAACTATAATTTTAATATCAGCCAAAATGAATAATTGAATTAAAATAAAAATATAACGATAAAATATTTACCATTCAAGGCCATAACATAAGTGTTTCTTACAACTGGATCAGGATATTTGTAAACAGTTGATTGAAAGTTAGATATTTTACCTTCTTTGAAACTGTAACATTACAGTTTAATAAAAAAGCTTTAGTAAAATTATTTATAATCATTAATGTTACACCCTTACCTAGGATGAGAAAAAAATTTCATCAATACTGATTTATCATCATTTGATAAAACAGATGCTGCTAGAAATGATTTAATTACTTCCCAACATTTTTTACGATAATAAGGATCAGTTGATGACTTTAGTGATTCTGCAGCGGTTTCTATTGCCTATACAAATAAATAAATTATAAATAAAATAATTCCTCACTTTTTTTATATTAATACAAACCATATCAACATTAAATGTTACTGGTTCAGTATGTTCAATAAAATTTATGATAATAGCAGGTTTTTTGGATTGCCTGTGCATTGAATAATCAAGCCGTTGAGGTTCAGTCATCATCTTACGATTACCACCACCAAATTTCCCTAGAACTCTATAAAATAAAAAATATATTTAATACATTTATGAAAAAAATTATTGCATTTAAAAATATATAATTTAAGTTTTTGAAAACTGATAGTTCAAAGTAAATTGAATCGAAAATATTTTCAATTTGCCTATTTCTAGAAATTTTAGAGATCCTGTTTATTTATACAATAAAACAACTCAAGTAATGATTTTATTGACCTTATACAGAGCTAACTAAAAAATTTTAATTTGAAACCGGTCATAATTTAAAAATATAATAATAATACTGATTAAGAATTTTTTATTTATATATTCATTTCTATATATAAACTATCTGTAAATTTATTGATATACTAATTTACAAGTAAAAACTATTTACTAATTTTTAATTTTAATTTAATTTTAAGTGATTTATTATATAACAATAGACACTCAAAGGTATATTTTAATAAATAATTATTTATTCACAAAAATTAATAGATAAAATACAGTTATAATTTACAAAAAACTTAAAATTATAATTTATTATAAAATTAATTTAATTTTCTTATAATAAATTCTCGAATAAATAACTTTAATATTACATTACCTAAATGCAACAGGATAAACATTGTCATTTGTGTTGTGTAATGATCGCCACAAAGCTTGCATTAAATCTGCCCTTACTGGTTGAATATGTTCATAAAGAAAATCAGTTTGCAGATTATCAACACATAATTCTAATGTTCTAAGACCCTGTAAAATAAATAATAATTTTATAATAAAAATAAATAATAGTGATTGTAATTTAAAATTTAGAAATTAAAAAATATTAACTTGAATAATTAATGATGGAGAACCGTTTAAAGCTGAAACTAATGGATCCATAAGTAGAGGCAAATGGGGCAAAAGTGAACTTAAACGAACAGGTACAGTAAGACATAATTCCACAAATAAATCCTTCATATCTTGTTTATGTAAACCAGATTGAAGACTATTTAAGCTTTTTAATAAATTTGGTAAAAGAGGTAAAAACTCTTGATAAAGAACTCCATGCGCTCCTCCTCCAATGCAACGAAACAGCGGACGTAAAAGTAAAAAATAATAATATGGATCCTTGGCAGTTAAAGCTAGCTTCATTGAGCTGAAAATTATTAATATATTAAATATAAATATAATTCATACAATTCAATCAAAATATTTTCTAAAACTTACCTATTAACAATTTGATTAAGGTATGGTTGAAGTGTTTGTTCACTTTCAATTGAATATTGATTTACGGTATCAAAAACTTGTTTAAAAAGTTTCAAATACAAATTACTTCGTTCAATGTTTCCACTACCCATGTCTTCCATTTTACTGATTAAATGTTCTAATAACAATGTTGCAAAAATTGATGATGTATCTGATGTATTGAGGCTATTATTCAAAAGTGATTCACTAATATACATTAAAGCATGATTTTTTTCTACTCGTTCAACAAAATAAGCAATAGTTGTAGAAAATATTTCTTTAAATGTAGTAGGTGGTAAAAGAGAAAACTAAAAAAATCAAATTAAATTATTTTAATAAATGTATTAGTTGTTAGAATATTTATAATAAATAATTAATATAATATAAAATAATACTTACAATGCCACTCAAATGATCCATTGCTTCTTTTTCTTCTTTTGATCGTGGTCTTAAGACATTTGCATTTGTATTTTGGCTATTTAATGGGTTTACCATATGTACATCCATTGCTTGTAAAGACCATTTAACTAGACCTAAATAAACTTTGACAAGTTGTGGTTTTACAGGTAGTTTTGGTGTATTTCCAGAATCATCATCTTTATTAGTCTGAAATATAAAATTAATTATTTAATAGTAAATTAACAGAGTTGATTCTTTTGAAAATTTGTTTGTACCCCAAAAGTAAAAGCATGAGTAATAAATAATAAGTATGATACATAAGCTATATATTGTATGTAAGTTACAGATGGATAATATTATTAATTTAAATATATCATTTTTGCAGTATGTGAGGCTTGAGAAAACGTACATGAAAGTATGTTAAAACTTTTTTATTTTAGATCAATACTAAAAAAAAGAAGAAAATATAGAAAATAGAAATATATAAGCCATCATGAGCTGGCCACATCAAATTTCAAATCATACAAATTAACATTAAGGCGATATTAGGTTGATAGGCTGTAAATGAAGAGGAATTTAAACGTCTAAGTGACAGTGACAAGCAGCTTTTAATGACAACACATTTAGTTAGTACATCATCTACCTCACAACATGCTAATTCAAAGAACGATGAGAGTAATAAAGATAACAGTTTTGGGGTCAAAGAAAAAAAATGTAGACAAGATAAGTAATGGAAATAGTTGGTGTTTTCCTGAACATCCACAAACATAAAATATTTAAATTTTTAACTTCTATGATGTCTTGAATTTAAAAAAGAACCGGATGGGCCTCGCTCTGCTGTACAGTCGGGGGTGGAGTGCACCTCGTTTATAGGATAAGTCATTATTACAATGGATTTGTTAAATTTGAATGCAACGATAGACATCATTGTATACGAATAACGATTCTGAACGGAGTTAATATGTTTGTCTAGGATATACTACATTGTTATTTATAAATATTGTAAAAAGTATATTTTATGTTGAAACGATAAATATATTTTTCAATTAGGATGGGTTGGCAGTTGCATACAGCGACATAGTTTGTCAGTCTAGAATATTATACATTATATTATATTTTACATGTAATTTTATGTCAATATTCGCTGTTCAAACGCTTATAAAAAAAAATTGTGCCTATGGATTTTAATAATTTTTGAATGACAATAAGAACTACTTTTGTGGAATCTTCTATTAAATTTTAAAGTATTTTGTAGATAAAAATTCATAAAATCACACATCATTGTAAAACCAATAGATTCCATCACTCCGTTCAGAATCTAAAAAATGACAAATGAAGTAAGACAAATCTTTACAAATTGTAAAAAAAAAAAAACGGACTGATTACTTCATATTTTAAGCCCTGATAATTTTAAAGCAAGACAAAATGTATGTATGTACAGGAGGAGGAGACCTGGATGTTGAAGTGTGTGATACCACCTGGACAGCCAGTGTGGTAGCTGTTCCACCAGTTAAGTGTGCAGGTCTACCCAACACGGGTAATGTTAACGGTGTTGGGACATCACCATTGCGCCCCAGGTTAAATCTGAGTCTAGGTATGAGGGATAGATTTAAAGTGAGAATAGGCACGTGGAATGTTGGAACGTTGACAGACAGAAATAGAGAATTAGCAGGAGTATTGAAGAGAAGGAAAGTTAATATTTGTTGTGTACAGGAAACTAAATGGAAAGGAGAGAAAGCAAAAGAAATAGGAGAGGGCTATAAGGTAACATATTCAGGTAGGACTAGTACTAGGAATAGCGTTGGAGTAATATTGGATGATGAGATGAAAATTAAGGTAGTTGACGTAGGAAGGAAAAGCGATAGAATTATTATAGTAAAATTGGTATTTGAGGAGAAAGTATTAAACGTAATAAGTGCGTATGCACCACAAGTAGGATGCGAAGAAAGCGAAAATGAGAGGGTAGGGTATGAAAGAGTGCATGGAGGGCATGGTTTTGGCGAGAGGAATGAGGCTGGAGAAAAAGTTTTGGATTTTGCAGAATCGTATGAGCTTGCAGTAATCAATACATATTTTAGGAAATGAGAAGATCATTATATAACATACAAGAGTGGAAGAAATAGGTCGCAGATTGATTATTTTTTGTGGAGGAGAGACAATATAAAAAGAGTAAAGGATTGTAAAGTAATATTACACTCTCCTGGAGAGAGTGTAATAATACAACATAGGTTGATGATAATGGAAGTATAGTGGAAAAAATATGAACAAAAGAAGAAAGACAGAAAAGGAGATCAGAATTAGGTGGTGGAAATTAATAGGAAACAAAGAGGAGTTTATAAAGAAATGAAAAGAAAAAGCTGTGTGGAATGTTGAGGGAGATATAAATGAGGTTTGGAGAAGAATGGCCACTTGTGTTAAGAACATAGCAAAAGAGGTTGTTGGTGAAACCAAAAGAAGTTTACCAGAAGACAAGGAAACGTGGTGATGGGATGAGGAGATTCAGAGAATAGTAGCGAGTAAGAAAAAGTAATTTAAGGTATGGTAGAAAAGCAGGAAGAGAGAAGATTGGATAGAGTATAAAAATGTATGTAAAATAGTGAAGAGTGCGGTAAACAAAGCTAAGCTTAATAGGTATGATGAGTTATATGAGCGGCTAGGAACACAGGAAGGAGAAAAAGAAATTTATAGATTGGCGAAGGTGAGAGAAAAGCGATCCAAGGATTTCCAAGATGTCTGGTGCATAAAAAATGAGGATAAGAGAGTTTTAACAAAGGATGAGTATGTGAAAAAAAGATGGAAAGAATATTTTGAGAAATTACTGAACGAGGAGTATCCAAAAGGAGCTTTAGAGAGTATTTCATGGAATGAGAGATTGATTGGTCTAGTGGGTGAGGAGGAAGTGAGAGATGCGGTGATGGCGATGAAAAAGAAAAAAGCGGTAGGACCAGATGGAGTACCTGTAGAGGTGTGGAAAATGTTAGGGGATGTAAGCATTGGGTGGTTGAAAAATCTTTTTAATAAGGTACTAGTAGAGGGAAAAATGCCAGAAGATTGGAGAAAGAGTATTATTGTACCAATATTTAAAGGAAAAGGAGACATACAAGAATGTGGGAACTATAGAGGAATAAAGCTCATGAGTCATAGTATGAAGATCTGGGAAGAGATTATAGAGAAGAAGATAAAAAGTGAGACCTCGATATCAGAAAACCAGTTTAGTTTTATGCCAAGGAAATCGACAATGGAGCCAGTATTTTGTGTTAGGCAATTAGTAGAGAAGTACAGAGAAAAAAATAAAAAACTACGCATGGTGTTTATAGATTTAGAAAAGGTGTATGACAGAGTGCCAAGGAAAGTTTTAAGGTGGGCATTAATGAGGAAAAATGTCCAAAAAATATATGTAAATTTGATCCAGGATATGTATGAAGGGTCGAGTACTAGTGTCAAGAGTCGGTGTGGAGTATCAGAAGGTTTCAATGTAGGAGTAGGTGTGCACCAGGGGTCAGCTCTAAGTCCCTACATGTTCTCAGTGGTAATGGTTGAGGTTTCAAAGGAAATACAGGGTGAGATACCATGGTGTATGATGTTTGCGGATGATATAGTTCTGGTAGGGGAGAACCTGGAAGTTCTCAATAATAGGGTAAATGAGTAGAGGTTAGCCCTTGAAGAAAAGGGATTGAGAATTAGTAGAAATAAAACAGAGTATATAGAGTATGATTTTGGACCAAGAGACCAAGACGTTGAAGGAATGAGGAGACCAATGACAATAGATGATGATGTGATAGGTAAAGTTGAGAGCTTTAAATATTTAGGATTTTTTGTTCAAAAAGAACAGGCTTTGACATGGATGTAAAACATAGGATTAAGTGCGGGTGGATGAAATGGAGAGAAGCATCGGGCGTGTTATGCGATAAGAGAATTCCAATGAGGCTGAAAGGTAAATTTTATAAAAGTGTAGTGAGACCAACTATGCTGTATGGTTTAGAGTGTTGGGCGGTTAACAGGAGAATAGAACAAAGTATGAGTGTCGCAAAAATGAGAATGCTTAGATGGTTGAGTGGAGCGACAAGAGAAGATAGAATAAGGAACGAATATGTAAGAGGTAGTGTTGGTGTAGCGCCAATTGTGGACAAGATGAGAGAAAATAAGCTGAGATGGTTTGGGCATGTGATGAGGCAAGAGGAAACAAATGCAGTAAGAGTGGTTATGAAGATGGACGTTGAAGGGAAAAGAGGAAGAAGAAGACCAAAAAAGAGATGGTTGGAGACTATGGAGAATGACATGAGGGCTGTCTGTGTGTGCAGAGGAGATGTGATTGACCGAGTGAAGTGGAGGTGTAGGACAAAGGTGGCTGACCCAAATAGTTGGGAGGAAGGCGAGGCAGAAGAAGAAGAAGCTCTCCCTGTTGATGATTTAAAATATTAAAAATATATACAATTAAATTAATTAAGATTTGGCTAGAAATATGAATTAGATTAGAAAATATTAATTTTATTAGTTTCTAAGGTTATTATATAAGTATTTTTGTGAACATGTTAATCAATTTGAATTGAATGAAACAGGGGAACTGAAAAATTAAAACTAGTTAATATGTGAGAATATAAACATGTTAACGAAATAGAACTTACAAGATCGAACAATTAACTTTTTGACAAAAAAAGGTTAATTTAATATAAAAACTGAAAAAAAAGATAAAAATTATACATTTTTAGTCTAATAAATTAGCTAATGACCATTGAAATTATAATTGTTTGTAATTAAAAACTGACATTTTTTCATTAACCATACAAGTATTTTTTTCTTGATTATTTCAAACCAAACATTAAACCAATTATTTTAAAAATTTACTGTTAAAAGTTTATATAATAGTTAATATAATATACCTTAATTGTTGCTATGCCCCAAGCAGCAGTTTTTATACCACAAATAATAACTTTGACCAATGTTCTGCATTCTGGTAAAGAAAATAAGGCTGTTGGTGATGAAGGGAATACATATTTAGTCTTTTCTTGTAACTTTTTTTTAGCAGGACTTCCTGTTAATTCCTTGTGTTCTTTTTTTATATTATCATCAATATTTTCGCTTTCATTGATGTCAAGAATTTGCAATGAGTCAGATGGCATTGTTTTACTAGCACTAAAATATTAAATTATACTTCAAACTCAAAATATAGATGTATTATATTCAACTTACTTTTTAGAATTTATAGCTGGTATATATAACTTGGAAACTACTTTAAGTTTCAATACATAAACCTGAAGAATACGTATTAACAGATCAAAACTTACAGTTTCTCCTGGAGTGCATTTTAAATTTGGAACATCTTCTCCATTTCTCTGTCTAATACAGTCTACTAAATTCATTAGCATTTTACAACACATTAATTGAATACTGAAATATTATAATTTAGATTATTTTTATTATATTTTAATAAAATTATCATATTGTTCTTTTTCCAACCTAGGAGTTAAACTATGGTCATGAACATTAATTGCAAATAAATTAATCGCCTTGACAATTGTCGGAAGTGTTAAATGAACACGAACATGGTGAATGAGATCAGCTATTGTACTATATGCTAATGGCTTTAAATTTTCAGTAGTAGTCCACCCCCTGCCAAGAAGTGTATTTTCATCAAGTAGTTTATCCATGTATGGAATAAATTCTAAAAAAAAAAAAAATATTATTAAACTAGTAAAATTATTATCAAAATAGTTTTACTTATTCGTAATTCTGTATTAAGAATGTGCCTTGATGCAATTAAAAGTTCTTTCCTAAGATGAGTAACTTCCATAGGACAAGATTCTAACATTCCAATCATTCCCTCAACTAATTGTGTAGAGTGTACAGATACTATATCTGTAAATGGCTTAATAACAAATGCTAGATAAGACAAAACTTTTATTTGAGCCGATATCAATTCAACCAAAATTTCTTTGTTATAGTTTGGATGTGATCTATTTATAATTAAAAATATATTAAATTAAGTTTATTAAAATTCATAAGTTTGAGTTTGTTACTTATAGTGGATTGATGGCTGCAAAGGTATAATCCGTATAATAGTTGGAATATATTCACTAAGTTCTCTTTTAACATTATCTTTATAAAGTTGATAAATAAGCACTATTGCTATAGGTAATTCTTGTAATATTTTTAATGATGAAATGCTTCGTGGAACCACATTATACTACAACATAAAATAAAATAATAATAATAAATTAAATACAGTAGATAATTAGTTTTTCAATAATTTAAAATTCAAATAAGGTTAAAACAATTGAAAAAAATTAACAGACTTTGAAGGGATAAAAATTAAATGAATAATTAATATTTAATAACTAAATAAAATATATTTTAAGTGATTAAGAATCAATGCAAAATTTTTTTTAACAGAATATTAAAAATTAAAATTAAATGTTAAATTTACCGTTTCAACATTATTTTCAGAAGTTTCACAGTTAATGACAATAGTTGAATATGTATTATCTAAAATTTCACTTATGTCAACAGTTGACAAGTCATTTATTCGTAGTTTTTGTTGAGTCCTCATACTAAATATTTTGTCCATGTTGTCAGGTATTTCCCAATAAATTTTTTTAGTATGTTGTAGAAATTTACTAATCTATTTATATTATACACAATTATATATTTTTTTTATATAATGAATAATAATATTTATAACTTACTTCAGCATTATAGGGAGGTCTAAAATTTTTTTGTAATTCTACAATAATACGTATGCATGAAATTCCATTTTGTTCATTGTCAGTTTCAATTAGTTTCATACATAATGTTACAATCCGATCAACGTAAGGTTTTAGAAATTCATTACAGGGTAGTCTATATATCATTTCTAGCACCAGTTTCCGTACTTGCTGCAACATAATTTATACTAAGTTTGTTAAAATAATTATAATAGTAAAATGTTTTTTTTTTTTTTATAACTGGTTTAGATTTCCAGTATAACTTTACATTTAATGTATGGCAAACTGAACAAAATTTTGAATGTAATTTACTACAATGCCATGAACATTGAACATACAAATATTTTAAAATATAATATATTAGATATTATATTTTAAAAATTTAAAAAAGTATTTAATATATTTTAACTAGTGCTCTTGATACCCGAGTACCCGGATAATCCTGATTTTACGAGTAATACTCAATTTATAAAATTTTAGGTACCGTTTTGGTTTATATATATATATGTTATTTATTTAGCTAATAAGCTACAGTTATCTCAAACATTTGTACACAAGATGATGAATGACTGCTTGATAAAAATATAATAGTATTGTAGGTGCTTTATAATATCTACTTAATTGTTTGATTGTGATTACTACTTTGCGTATAGGTTATAGTGGGTTATCTATAAGGTTTGAATAACGGCTTTAAAATAGCTTTTAACATAGTATTCTATATTATACTTGAATAAACTAATTATTTAACTATAATATCACTAACAGTACTCATACAAAATACTAAACATTTTATTTTTTAACCACAATTTTGTTAAATTAAAAGAGGGAATATTTTTTATTTGTATAAGTATATTACTAATTACCTTCAAGCAGCTTAGTTATAGCTTGATAATTTACGTGCATTACAAACCATTAAGTACCCGAAAACATTGGTTATCTATAAAATCAGAAAATACCTGGATATACTGGTATCCACCCAGGTTTATGGGTAACCAGGTATTACCCACATCAAAAAAAAGAGCACTAACTTTTACTCTTAATGTAATTGTAAAATAAAATAACATTTATTAAGTTAACCCTGTAAAAATATAAGTTCTTCAAAAGTCTTGCAAGAAACAACTACAAGTATACAGCTATAGCTGATAGACCAAATTTTATTTTTTTATTTTATGCACACGAGATCTGGATTTGAGGCCGAAACCTTATCTTCCGCGCACCTTCTATTAACGCGTGGCGTAACTCAAGAGGCGCGGTCGACTTCAGACCCCCGGCAAGCAGAAGGCCCGGGTCATCATAAGGACCACCAGCACCGAGCCTAAGCCCGTACTCTTCCATTCCACGGACACAAGAACCGTGTTGAGATCCGCTGTCTCCACTGGGTGAAGTGGTTTTGTTACTTTGTTAATGCTATGCCACAACCACCATATTCCAGCCGAGGTAGGCTCCTCAACCTTAGAGGGCACCAGTTCTGGCGTGACTAGGCCGGTCCGGCGTGCGGCGGGGCTCCCCCCTCCCATTGTACCAACTGGGTTTTAAGTTGACGTCGGTGGGTCAACCTGAGGCTATTAACTCCTCCCTCTATTCTGGCTTCCCAGGCCGGCTAGAGGTGGGCCTGTTTATTTTATGCACAATAGTAAAAAGTTTTAATGAATTTATTAAATAAATATTATAATAATATAAAAAGTGATTTGAGATAATTTTAAGTTAAGTGTATATTTAAGATTAAAAATCATATAATTAGTCAAAAAATATTTTTTTGACAAACCAACTCTTTAATTATAATCCAAATTTTATTACAAATAGAAAACTATTCAAATAATAAAATTATTATTAAAGTATAAAAATATCTTTTCAAGTTTTATTCAAATATTATTCATAATAAATGATATTGAATAATTTTTCTTTTACAATAAATAAATAAACTTTTCTCTTAAAGTTGTATAAGTAACAACACTCAATGCCTCAAACATTTATCAAGAAAAATATACATATGTCTCTTCTAACAAACACCATTGTATACTGTTATATTACAAACTCTGATGTTATAAAATAATTATAAAATTATACCGATTTCATATTTCAACAATCCACGAAAAAATAAAGCTTATTTTTCAATATTTTTATAAATAGATATGAAGTATGTAAAATTAATACTATAGTCTATTCCATGAGAGAATAATCAGTCTGCCGACCAGTTTTCGTTGGTAATCGCGCATGTCGCTCCAAAGTCTTTTTTAAGATGCTTGGAAGGGGTAATTGAGACCTGGCATCATCAAAGTCGTCAATCGAAATGTGCAAAAAGTGATTATTCTCTCGTGAAATAGACTGTAATTCACAAGGACTATAAATATAAAAATTATTATTCAATGGACATAACCATAGTCTATATCTTCCGTGCGCGGTCAAAAAGCGTTAAGTCAAAAAAACAAATTTTGTACACGGTTATTCAAAGATTTGAAAATTCGTTATTAATAGAGGTTTTAACATAATTAAGGTTTTTATTGGTTTTTGGTTTTAGAGTATATTGAAATACACAATTTCAATTATATTACCAAAAAATAATTCAAATTTATTAAAAATAAAATAAATGAAAATCTCAAAATGTGAAAATTTGACTTAACTCCTTTTGACTGCGCACGGAAGATATATTTTTAAACTTTAGCAGCTAGAAATATAAAACTTACAGAAGAAATAAAAAATTTGCTAAAAGTTTACCAGTAGCATATACATTTTTTGATTAATAATTAACTTAATTATAGTAAAATATACCAAATACTTTTGCTTTTCTCTATGTGAAATTAAAATATTATATGGAAACAGAATTTGCAAAAAAAACAACTACCTAGCCTTTATTAATACCTTTACAAATTAAAATAATTAATAGTTAAAACATATTTGTTTTAAACTTACAAAAATATGATATTCAGCTATAAAATATGGCTCTCCATCTACTAAAATTCGAATAAAATGTTTGATCATATGTTCTAAAAACGTTGGATATTGAGGTGAATTGACAATCATCTAAAAATTAAAAATAGTTAATCAAGATAAATGTATATTATAATTTATACTATAAAAAACTTTTAATATATACATTTTTTTTAATATACAAAATTAGATTAAATATTAATAACTGCTGGTACAATTTAATACGTGATTATAAACATTTTTTATTTTCTTTCCTTTAACAGTAAAATAAATTATTAATTAAAAACAAGAAAGTAAGATCAAACTATATTTATTACAATGATCATAATTTTACTTTAATTATGTGGTTTTATATTTTTAACCATATTCTAATAAATTGATTTTTGTAGTAAAAAAAGTTAAAATATTACTTCTAACCATTTACAATAGATTAGGACAAAATATCAGAATTTTCTATAATTTTTTAAACCACATATATTATTGAATTTATAACATATATTATGTATTATGTTGTACAATAGTTTTGAACAATAAAATACACCATTTTCTAAATATAATTAACAGTTTTAAATGTATTAATATATAAAGTAGAAATTCTTTTCAGAAAAAGGAATACTTTTTTTAGATGTAGTTTAATTTATTTGAAAAATTAACATTATCATAAGTACAAATTCAAATAAGTTTATTAATAAGTTTATTTTACCTCAAAGTTTTCATTTAAAGTTTGAACAATTTTCAATTTGAGTTCATCTTCAACATTAGAATCAGTTAACATCGTAATATCTGAACGATATTTGTCCATAAAATTTGCGTGATCTAACATTATTTCACTTTTTATAACTGCCATTATGATTACATAAATTAATATTTATTTCTGATTTATTACGTTCACGATTTTTAAAGAGATAGTTATGAAATCAACTTCTTAATATCATAGTTCCAACCTTTATGTTACAACTCAATTATTTTGATAATCGTATTATTTAAATTAAAAATGTACATTTTAGGGATGATTTCAAAATAATTATTTTATTTTTATAATGTAAATAGTAATATTAATATGATATGAACGTATACATTAATTCACATTTTAAAGAAATTATTTTCAAACAAATTTATTATCAATTTCTAAATAGCGGAAAAATTTAAACATTAACCTCAAATTGTAATTTATTTCAAAGAAGATATAAGAGCTATCAAAGCCGCCACAAATATATCTTAAATTATGGTTACCACATAACAGATTAAAGATGATAGATTTAATCTATTCTGTGATATTGCTAATAGTTTTATTATTTTTTAACCATGGTTAAACAACAGTCATAGTTGATCTATCTAAATTATAGACATCACGATTAATGATTATAAAGGTATATTTTTAATTCGTAGTAAACATCTTTTTCAATGAATACAGGAATTACGGTCAACCACGGTTTAAGATGATATGTATAGTGGTCTATTTTAACATTTTAAATGTTAAAAATATGGAGTTAAAGTTAGGGTCAAAGTATGAGAGATTATACATTTTTTTTAAAAAATACGTAATTATATAATATAAAAATTACATAAAAAGTATGAATTAATAATTATATTATTATACAAATATTTCTAAATAACATTAAAACCACATAATATAATTAATGTTCACTTTGTATTTGGGGCGTCACCGTTTTTTGCCAAAATCGACCTACCGTTTACCGCCAAGTCCGTCTACCGTCAGAGCAATAATATATATTTCTTTTTTCCGCCACTAAAAATTTCAGTTTTTATATTTTGGTAACACCTGGTTGAAAGAATAAAAATGTTGTATTATATTTGTTTCGTAAGGAATGTTGGATTGTACAGTTTATAAATTATAGCGATTGTAAGTCCAGGCCCGGATTATGGGGGGGCAGAGGGGTCGCGTCCCCAGGGCCCACAATGTTATGGGGCCCCTAGACAAAAATTAAGTATTTTAAATATCATTTTCACAAAAAATTGTCATTTAAAATATTTTTTTTTTTTTTAAATATGACTATTTTGAAATATTACAATCTATAAAGGGGTGTACAATAAGTAATAATTATGTTGAAAAGAAAGAAACTATGAACTAATGATAACATGATAGGAAATCTCTCATTAGAGACACCTAGTGGCTTTACAATAAAATTTACAATTTATTACGATAACATTTAATTTAATAATTTATATAATTTTTAAGTCGCGGCACCAATTCCGCTTGAGTCGTCTAGTTGGATTTCCGGGTAGTGCTGGTGTAGCAAGGTCCCTGATGAGCTGGTTGGGGTTGGATTGAAGTTTTGCGTGAAAGCGTTTATTTAAAATATTTAATAATTATTTTGGTTAAAATAACTTATGGACATTTAAAATATTATATTATGTGTAATAATTTACAATTTTTGTTTTTCAATGTTTTTCATCTGTTACATATCTATACAATTTAAAAATATTTTAGATTATTTATTTTGTTAAATTGTTGGTGCCTTAATGGGGCCCATTTTAATTATTTGCCCCAGGGCCCATTGTTCTATAAATCCGGGCCTGTGTAAATCGAATAATATTTATTTTATAATAACAAATTATAAAAATGCCGAAATTAGATATAACGGATGGGATAACGGTACAGAATGATGATGATACAATTAAATAATAACGGGACAAACAATTAGGTATAACGGTACCTACAGCTATGGATAGCGGTGTTTGAACGATTCTTATTAAGTTTTAGTTTGTGTTGAAGTTCGTTGAAGTTTGTGAAAAAAAGAGTACGCTCCGCACAATGGAAAATATAATTGATAGTAATCGTGGTAAAGAGCGAGTAATTAGTGGTAAGTAATCGTGATTTTAAATAATTTTAAATTTCGAATTGGTTCATGTAATAAAGGACTTATTCGTTGGCGGTGTACTACTAAAAACTGTACAGCAAAAGTTTATACAGATGAAAATAATAAAGTTATTAACAATACAAATACGCCACAGCACAAGAACCATGGTGAATATTCAAGTCAAGCATTGAAGAAGCCGGTACTAAATACGTATTTGTACAGCTTGTAAAAGAAAAGCTATTGACAATGTAAGTACCAGACCAAAAAAAAATATTCTAACTGAAATTGCACAAAATAGTAATTCCTCAGATATAACTATTAACGATATAAATAGAATCAGAAAAAATATTTATGAAAACCGACGCAAAATTATGCCTCAAAATCCTACTAATATAGCTGATGCTCACAACGTACTCAATTTAATTGACGTGAAAACCAAACAAAATAAAAATGTTTTTCATGTGAAACAAATTTTAGATTTTTATCAACAGTTGATAATATTTATATGAACGGAACTTTCGATTATAGTGCTTGGATTTTTTTACAATTTTTTTCGATTCATAGATATTTTAATGGTTACTATGTTCCATTAGTTTTTGACATTTTATGTATTTTCTTTGGCACATAGAATCAAAAACGTTGAAGGGAAAAGAGGAAGAGGAAGACCAAAAAAGAGATGGTTGGAGACTTTGGAGAATGACATGAGGGCTGTCGGTGTGTGCAGAGGAGATGTGATTGACCGAGTAAAGTGGAGGTGTAGGACAAGGGTGGCCGACCCCAAATAGTTGGGAGGAAGGCGAAGTAGAAGAAGAAGACATAGAATCAAAAAGCGTTACCGAAAAAGCATTACATATCATTCCTTAGCAACACCCCTTAGCAACTGTCTCCTAGCAACATTCTAATATTTATATCTTCTTCTTCTTCTTTTGCCTCGCCTTCCTCCCAACTATTTGGGGTCGGCCACCCTTGTCCTACACCTCCACTTTACTCGGTCAATCATATCTCATCTCCTTACCCTATAAATATAATCTATATATAGTTATGTGCTACATATGATGACAAGGACGGCAAAGACATAAAATGTGGTACTTCATTGCAGACTCGTATGCAATATGGAATTTAAGTTTTTTGCTTATTACCAAATAAATGTAAACAAACGTATACTTATTTTTTTCGTGCAATAAGCAAAAAGTGCAAAGACTTGGGGTTAAATTTTTCTCCCAACAACATAACTGTGAACTTTGAAAGGGCTATAATTAATGCAATTTCTGAAATGTGGACGCAAACCAATATTTCAGGATGTCGATTTCACTTAACCCAGACTTGGTACCGTAAGACACAAGAAATTGGCTTATCAAGTGTGTATAAAGACGAGTCATCTGAAATTGGTGAATGGTTACATAGTATATTTGGCTTATTATTTCTAAATCCGGAAGATGTAAGTGATTGTTTCACCGACGACTTTATGAGCGAATGTCCGATTGATGAAAAGCTACAAAAGTTTGGTGACTATTTTGTAGAAACATATATTTTTGAAGATTGTATTTATCCTCCAAAACTTTGGGCACTTGAATCTTCAGAACTTACACGCACAACAAACGCCTGTGAGTCATTTCATGCTCACTTTAAAAATAGTTTTTATCGACATTCGCCATATATTTTACAATGGTTAACTATTTTAATCCAAGAAGTCCAAACTGACGTTTATTGCAAATTAAGAAGCGTCGGTAAACAAAAAACACCGCGAAACCAAATTTTAAAACAACAAAAAAAAAAAACAGTATTTAATTGATCAGTATAAAAGGGGAGAAGTATGCCGATATACATTTGTAAAATCAATAGCGTATAACTATAAGAAATAAATAAATGTTTGAGAGTGATGTTATTTTTATACGTCGTAATATTATAGACTTTTTTGTAATAACATTATACAATATTCTACCTATATAATTTTAATTTGAAGTATCACTTGAATGTGTTTTAGTCCTCTTCTTCTTCTTCTACTTCTTCTACTTCGCCTTCCTCCCAACTATTTGACACTCATACTTTGTTCTATTCTCCTGTTAACCGCCCAACACTCTGAACCATACAGCATAGTTGGTCTCACTACACTTTTATAAAATTTACCTTTCAGCCTAATTGGAATTCTCTTATCGCATAACACGCCCGATGCTTCTCTCCATTTCATCCACCCGCACTTAATCCTATGTTTTACATCAATGTCAAAGCCCCCGTCCTTTTGAACATAAGATCCTAAATATTTAAAGCTCTCAACTTCACCTATCACATCACCATCTATTGTCAGTTGTCTCCTCATTCCTTCAACTTCTTGGTCTCTTTGTCCAAAATCATACTCAATATACTCAGTTTTATTTCTACTAATTCTCAATCCCTTTTCTTCGAGGGCTAACCTCCACTCATTTAACCTATTATTGACAACTTCTAGGTTTTCTCCTATCAGAACTATATCATCCGCAAACATCATACACCATGGTATCTCACCCTGTATCTCCTTTGAAACCTCATCCATTACCACTAAGAACAGGTAGGGGCTTAGAGCTGACCCCTGGTGCACACCTACTCCTATACTGAAACCTTCTGATACTCCACACCGACTCTTGACACTAGTACTCGACCCTTCATACATATCCTGGATCAAATTAACATACATTTTTGGGACATTTTTCCTCATTAATGCCCACCTTAAAACTTCCCTTGGCACCCTGTCATACGCTTTTTCTAAATCTATAAACACCATGCATAGTTTTTTATTCTTTTCTCTGTACTTCTCTACTAATTGCCTAATACAAAATAATGGCTCCATTGTCGATTTTCCTGGCATAAAACCAAACTGGTTTCCTGATATCGAGGTCTCACTTCTTATCCTCTTCTCTATAATCTTTTCCCAGATCTTCATACTATGACTCATGAGCTTTATTCCTCTATAGTTCCCACATTCTTGTATGTCTCCTTTTCCTTTAAATATTGGTACAATAAAACTCTTTATCCAATCTTCTGGCATTTTTCCCTCTATCAGTATCTTATTAAAAAGATTTTTCAACCACCCAATGCTTACATCTCCTAACATTTTCCACACCTCTACAGGTACTCCATCTGGTCCTACCGCTTTTTTCTTTTTCATCGCCTTCACCGCATCTCTCACTTCCTCCTCGCCCACTAGACCAATCAATCCTTCATTCCATGACATACTCTCTAAAACTTATTTTGGATATTCCTCGTTCAGTAATTTCTCAAAATATTCTTTCCATCTTTTTTTCACATCCTCATAATTTGTTAAAACTCTCTTATCCTCATTTTTTATACACCAGACATCTTGGAAATCCTTGGATCGCTTTTCTCTCACCTTCGCCAGTCTATAAATTTCTTTTTCTCCTTCCTGTGTTCCTAGCCGCTCATATAACTCATCATACCTATTAAGCTTTGCTTTTCTTACCGCACTTTTCACTATTTTACATATATTTTTATACTCTATCCAATCTTCCCTCTTCCTACTTTTCTGCCATACCTTAAATTGCTTTTTCTTACTCGCTACTACTCTCTGAATCTCCTCATCCCACCACCACGTTTCCTTGTCTTCTGGTAAACTACTTTTGGTTTCACCAACAACCTCTTTTGCTATGTTCTTAACACAAGTGACCATCCTTCTCCAAACCTCATTTATATCTCCCTCAACATTCCACACAGCTTTTTCTTTTAATTTCTTTATAAACTCCTTCTCTTTGTTTCCTATTAATTTCCACCACCTAATTCTGATCTCCTTCCCTGTATTCCTTCTTTTGTTCATCTTTTTCCACTACACCATACTTCCATTATCATCAACCTATGTTGTGTTATTACACTCTCTCCAGGAATTACTTTACAATCCTTTACTTTTTTTATATTGTCTCTCCTCCACATAAAATAATAAATCTGCGACCTATTTCTTCCACTCTTGTATGTTATATAATGCTCTTCTCTTTTCCTAAAATATGTATTGATTACTGCAAGGGCTACCCTCCACTCATTTACCCTATTATTGACAACTTCTAGGTTTTCTCCTATCAGAACTATATCATCCACAAACATCATACACCATGGTATCTCACCCTGTATCTCCTTTGAAACCTCATATATTACCACTGAGAACAGGTAGGGGCTTAGAGCTGGTCCCTGGTGCACACCTACTCCTATACTGAAACCTTCTGATACTCCACACCGACTCTTGACACTAGTACTCGGCCCTTCATACATATCCTGGATCAAATCAACATACATTTTTCCTCATTAATGCCCACCTTAAAACTTGGCACCCTGTCATACTCCTTTTCTAAATCTATAAACACTATGCATAGTTTTTTATTCTTTTATCTGTACTTCTCTACTAATTGCCTAACACAAAATACTGGCTCCATTGTCGATTTTCCTGGCAAAAAAACCAAACTGGTTTTCTGATATCGACGTCTCACTTCTTATTCTCTTCTCTATAATCTTTTCCCAGATCTTCATACTATGACTCATGAGCTTTATTCCTCTATAGTTCCCACATTCTTGTATGTCTCCTTTTCCTTTAAATATGGGTACAATAAAACTCTTTCTCCAATCTTCTGGCATTTTTCCCTATTTATACTATTTATATTATATACATTTATACTATCTATATTCTATGAGTAAGACTATATTACTATATTACTCTATGATCTACAGACTATCATACTGTATAATCATAGAAAAGTATATGATAAAGTAATACATTAATACAGTAATACTCATTGAAAATAGAAGAATAATTCATAATATAAAATAAAGAATTAAATAATTTTAAAAGTTAATTTTTTGGTGGCTTGCGGCCCATATCCGGTCCACTAATGATAAGGAGAGAGGGGCAATTGCCCATCTTGTCTCTCACCCAAATGACGTCATTGTTATGAACTATTGTTTCGATACACTATACTTCCTCCAAATGTGGGACAAACATAGTATAGAATAAAAGACTATCGGGTCAAAATGTAATGATCCTGTTTATGGTTAACTCTAAGTTCTCTGAATTGATAAAAGTTTTTTATCACATTATCCCACATTTAAAATATTTTAATGTAATCTGTAGTATTGTATTGATTTGAGTTTGATGGGTTGATAGTGTTGTTACTTGGCAATTATCAATTCGTCATATTGTAGAAACTTGAAATTATGATTTTCAATTACTGTTTCAATTCCCATTTTTAACTTTTATAATTTTTTACTTTTAACTAATTTCAAATTATTTAACTTATTTTAAAAGTTATACATTTTTTAACTCAACAAGTTTTAAACTTAAAATGTCTTCCATAACAAATAGAATGTGGAGAAATACTGTACGTGTGTGGGAGTTGAGCCAAATAAAAATAGTTCCTATATCTAGAAGACTATGTACAACTTCATCTACCAGTTCTGAACAGCAAGAAGATAAATCATTAACTAAGGAAAAAGCTCGTACTTTAATAATGAATTTGACAAACGAAGAAAGAGATAATTTGACATGGTGTTTAAATCATTTAGAATCCGAAGAGATCAAAGCAGAATATCAAGGTTCAGTACTCATGTAGGCTATCTTTGCAATTTTTCATTTTTGTTCAATATTTTTAACAAATATATTCTTATTTAATTTCTTTTTATATAAATTGTAACTGAAATTAGACTATAACATTTTTTTTTTTCGTAAAATTGATTGTTTAATGTTAAACATTTTAAAATGTATTATAAATCTAAGTAATATTATCTACCAATTAGGTCAATTGGCTGGATTCCGTTGGCGTTCAAAGTTTGGGCGTCCTAGCAAAGTACCTGGACTTGGAGATGTAGACCCAACAGGTTCTTACTGTCCGTTACCTGAAGAATGGATATTAAAAAAATATGGTACGTATTACCTTATTACTTATTTGAAGTATACTTACTGTGAAAATTTGAAGTAATTCATAAAACTTGTAATAATAATTATTTGTTCTTATTTAAATAATTTATTTTCTTACTTATTTTAAATATTATTTTGTGCCTACCATGGATAGAAGAAACTTATAATGGTAACATTGTTAAGATTATCTTTGCATTACCTATTATTAAAACTATTTTTTTCACAAATTGAAGTATTTATATGTTATTTTTTGAATTAGCGGAAACTGTACCTGAACCAACTAGAGCACAATTATTTAGAGGTAATACATAACATATTTATTGTAAAATTTATAGTATTATATCTCAATTATATTTGACAGTTGGATTACAAAACGCTATTCCTTTCATTATGTTTGGATTTTTGGACAATTCTGTGATGTTGATATGTGTATGAATATCATTCTATGTATCTTTGTATACAGTTTAAATTATATAGTTTGCATATTTAGGGTGAATCAATTGAAAGGACAGTTGGTGCTGTAATTACAATATCAACAATGGCTGCAGCTGCAATTGGTAATACATTTTCTGATATTCTTGGAATTGGTTCTTCTTATTATGTGGAACAACTGGTGATAAGACTTGGTTTAAAACCTCCAAATCTTACTCCTTTTCAATTGGATATGACTTGCAGTAGACGAGCTGCTAATTTAGTAAGATTAAAAATTTAATATAACTAAAGTATCAATTTCCTGAAGTATGAACAGATGAGATATTGTTTTTAATACAAGTAATAGGTGGGGAACGGATTTATATGTGTATTAGATTAAGTTTCTTGAAATCTGATGAGAATCTCCTTGATTTAAATCATTCTTATTAAAATAATATTTATTTTATTTTTCATATTATGTATATTTTTAGTTTTATAGTCTATATCTTTATTTATATTACATATATTTGTTTTTCATGTTCACAGCAACATGATATAGATAAAATGAAGATAGATCATTATTATTTATATTAATATAGATAAATTTATATAATAGATGGAACACTTGAATTTGACCGAATTATGGAAATCAATTAGTCAATGTCGTGCATTCATGCACATTATTTTTATGTGTAATACTATCCCAGTTTTTAATGTTTTAATAATTAAATATTTGTATATATTTTTACAGATTTGAAAAATTTGTTTTTCCTTCTATTATTAAATTTCTTTTAATGGGTCAAATCAAAAATATTTATTTAAAAATATTCATGCTTTTGTTAGATTCTTTCCATATGAATCATAGTTTCCATAAAATATATAAATGTATGGTACAAAACAATAAGTAAGCAAAGTTCCATGATAATTTTTATTTTGTGATCCATCTTGTATTATCTTAACAATTCAGTTTTTATAAAAAAAATTTGTTGACACCATTCATACATTTTCATTATTTTATTCATAAAATATAATTGTAGTTATTTTATTTTGAAGAAACCTATAATTACAACTGATAAAATACAATATATTTAGTAAAAACAGCAATTACTGAAAAAATATTACAATTTTATACATATATTTTCAAATTAATTTTTGACATATATATACTACTAGCAGCTAATTTCAATAATATTTGTCTTAAAGTATTTTTATTATATTTCTATGTCAATGTATCTTAGTTAATGATTCATTACTAATGAGTATTACTTAAAAAATGTTATTATAATAACTATTTATTTAAAATCAAAAACATATTCTTGTTCATTAAGTTTAAATATATAATATCTTTAGTTTTTTACTTATTTACTTATTAACTTATTAATTATATATTAATCATATTTTTAATATTAGGGGAGAACACTTGGAGTAACACTAGGTTGCTTCTTGGGAATGTTTCCATTGCTATTCAAAAAAGACGTTGATGAAGAACCCAAAGAAGAAGATAATAAATGAAAAAAGTTTATTTAATTAGAACAAAATATTAATACGCACACTTTCAAAATAGTACTTCTGACTGATTCCTTAAAATGATTGCACTATTGTAGCAAAATATAACTTAGTATTAAAAGAGCATATTTCATTGGGCACACAAGTGCAGTTATTCTCTACCTTGAAATGCTTGCCCTACTACTTCTAAATTGTTGAGTGTGTAAAATATTTTTGACAATAATATAAAAGCAATCATATTTAATGTTCCTTCTAGACAAGTCTTTTGGGTATTCTTGCCTAGCATAAAAGTTATATTTTAAGAATTTTCTATCAGAATGCATTATATTCTGAACAAAACAAAGAATGTTTTTATTTAATAACTTCATATTTAGTATTGTACTTTAGGTGCTATAATTTCTATGCTTCATTAGTTAATTGTGTTTAAGGTTAACCATTTTTTTTATCATATTTATTATTTATTTTTTATTTAATTATTAACCAAAATGTTATTTATTTATTACTATTGTTTTAGGTTATTTTATTTCAAAATTATAATTATAAACAAGTATGTCTGTATTATTCAAATTATATTGAATTGTAGTTTTTAAATAAGAATAAAATCAATAATTAAAATAAACATAACGTTTTACAATTAAAAATATTAGATAATAAAAATACATATATACATATATATTACTTAACTGAAAGTTGAGATGTTTGAACAAAATTAATCAATAAATTTATACAGGATGAATGATAATAGTTCAACATATATTCAACAGAATTTGTACTGCAATCACATTTGCATAAGTAACATGGTATGATTTCCTTAGTTGAGTTCAAAACCTAGACATTTTTCAAACAGTTGTAAACATTTTATTTTGTATGTATAACACATTGAATTTACCTCTGAATCATAAATAGATTTATCAATAAATTGATTGAAGTATGTTTCTAATTTGGACATAACATTATTAAAATTATCTTCTAATGATGGACAATTACAGTTTTGAAGTATTCTTTTGCAGATGTGGCTGATCAAATTTAATTCTAAAAAATGTAATACAATCTTATAATTCTTAAGTAGGTAATATATATTATATACATACGTTTTAAGTATTTAATTCCTTTATCATGGTTAATAACTTCCATTAGTATTTTTTCACTATGTATACATGAAAATGTAGAAAACCCTTGTTGCAGAAATTCTAAACATTTATTTATGCATTGTATCTACAAATACAGAATATAAATTAATAAATTAAAATAAATTATGAGACAAATATTACTAAAATCTGTAAAATACATATTTTTTTAATATCATTTAAATATATGTCTTATACTTTAATATTTCATAGTTAAAGTATTAACATTTCATATTAATACACACTTGTACATTTTTCCAGTCTACTTCAATTTCTGGCTTATAATTTGAAACTTCTTCAACACATAAGAAATCACCAAATTCGTCATCATACACTTCATAATTTTGTACATTGTTTTCAATTCTTTCTATTGGTTTTATTTCCATACCTTCATGATAAATTTCATTGGTTATATGTTTATCATCATCAGTTTTTGCTGCCAAAGTCCGAAATACTTCATACTTATCATGAATATCATCATGATAACTAATCAAATTTTGTTGGTTTTCTAAAGCATTTGATACAACATTTTCTGATGGTACATTTAACGATTTTAAATCTTGTTCAATACTCTTAGAGCTTTCTTTAAAAGATAATGTATCAAAAGCTGATTGGAAATCAGTAAAATCATGATTACTCTTACTATCAATATTTGTAAATTGAGCACATTGGAAATCTGAAAACTCATCATCATATGTCTCAAAACTATCATCGACTGGTGCTAAGTCTAAAGATTTTGGTTCTTGGATAACAGCTAATGGTGGTATGATTCTAGATATTTGGCTTTTTGGTTCTATAAATGTTACTGCCAAAGGATCATAATCTTCAGAGGGAAAAACTTGTTGTTCATTACTTATTTTATGTACTATATTTAATTTGTTGTTTAATTGTGGTTTATGTTCAACAACAGGTTTTATAGTTGTTAAATGTTTTTTCTCGACTAGAGTATAATTTAACTGTGGAATTATTGGCTTATGAATATGTTGCAACAATGATACATTAGATACAGAATATCCATTCTGAAATATGAAATAAGAATAAGTCTTTTCTAAAAAAGTGATCAATGCATATATAAAAACTACCTGAACCAGTGTGATTAAAGCCAAAATTACATAAAGTTCCTGTTGTGATAATGATCCTTCAATACCAACATTGGCCATTGACCATAATCTACCAAGAACATCAACAGGTAGACCACTAGTCATTAATAATTGCGAAACTAAATTAGTATCGCATGTTCTATCTCGTTTATCAGATTTTACATACTGCCAAATCTGCTCATACAATGGATGTACAAAACCAGACTTTGGTATCATCCATTTTGGTAAATTCTTAAATAAATATATCAATAAAACAAATTAATATAATTACTGAAAATAAATAATCAACTTTAATTTTTTTTAAATAATTAAATAAATTTGTATTTATACATAATTCAATTTTACAAAAAATAATTCAGCGGTTCCCAATCTATGGACCACGGGTATCATGGAACTGAGTCGTGGACCATCATAACTAGCATTTATATTTCTGCTTAAAATAATATGTATTTATATTATTTAATAATATTTCTGGTTATAATAATATTAATAAGACTATCCAGCAATCGCTAAAATTGCACTAAGAAACTTAATGGGCTTTTTGACAACCTATCTGTGTGAACAATATTTTTCTACTTCAATTTTTATAAAAAATAAATAAGAAGTGAATAATCACTTTTACACCTAGACCACCAAATCTAAAAACTATGAGAGGTATTATCAATGGGTTATATTTTCAATTATGATATTCATGTTATGAATCATACTATCCTATTGACTTAAAGTACAAATTAATGTATATAAAGATTGTATTTAAAAAAAAAAAATTAAAAAAACTAACCGGATGGGCCTCGCTCTGCTGTACAGTTAGGGGTGGAGTGCACCTCGCTTATAGGATAGGTCATTATTATAATGGATTTGTTAAATTTGAATGCAATGATAGATATCATTGTATACGAATAACGATTCTGAACGGAGTTCATATGTTTGTCTAGGATATAATACATTGTTATTTATAAACATTTTAAAAAGTATATTTTATTTTGAAACGATAAATATATTTTTCAATTAGGATGGGTTGGCAGTTGCATACAGCGATATAGTTTGTCAGTCTAGAACATTCTACATTATATTATATTTTACATGTAATTTTATGTCAATATTCGTTGTTCAAACGCTTATAAAAAAAAATTGTGCCTATGGATTTTAATAATTTTTGAATGACATTAAGAACTACTTCTGTGGAATCTTCGATTAAATTTTCAAGTATTTTGTAGTAGCCAAATTTTTTTTATCACCGATTATAAAAATAAAATGTAAAAAAATCGAATATTTTAAATGCCTATAAGTGGCTTAAAAATCAATATAATATTTTGAAAAAAATATTGCAGAAAAGAAATACCAATCTTAACAGCTGGTAGAAATTTTACATATATTTTACATGTAATTTTATGTCAATATTCGCTGTTCAAACGCTTATAAAAAAAAATTGTGCCTATGGATTTTAATAATTTTTGAATGACTTTAAGAACTACTTCTGTGGAATCTTCTATTAAATTTTCAAGTATTTTGTATGAGCCAAATTTTTTTTATCACCGATTATAAAAAAAAAATGTAAAAAAATCGAATATTTTAAATGCCTATAAGTGGCTTAAAAATCAATATAATATTTTGAAAAAAATATGACATAAAGGAAATACCAATCTTAACAGCTAGTAGAAATTTCAAAAATCTGCAACTTATACTTTTTGAATTATAAAAAATATTTAAAATCGTTTGAGAATAAATCGCTATTTTATACAATTTCGTAAATATTTAAATTTCAAACAGTCATAAAATTTTTTCCTCTAATTCCGGTAGAAATTTTTTTAAAGATTTTTGAAGAGTAGCTCATAGATAACCTAGTGTTAAAATTTTGAACCTTAAGTATGAACAGAAACAATTTTATGAATTTTTATCTACAAAATAACTTGCAAATTAATGTGATTTTTACATATTTCGTATAAATTGGAACTTTGAGCACTTATAAAAAAAAATTGTGACTTACGATTTTAGATTTTTTTTTATCAGTTAAGGAACAACTTATAAGAAACCTTGTATTAAATTTTCAAGATTTTCTGGGCAGCCAAAAAGTTTTATCGTTATTTAAAAAAAAAATACTTAAAAAAAATGAAAATTTCAATTGTCTATAAATAGCTTAATAAAAGTCAAAATACTTTGAAAATTTAATGGTGTATAGAGAACTCCAATCTAAACATTTGGTGAAAATTTCAAGTATTTATATCGATTAGTTTTTGAGTTATAGCAAAATAAAAAATTTGATTATGTCAAAAACTGGTTTTGCGTAAAAGCTCCCGTTTTTCCCAAATTTTTTACTTTTGACCCCCCAAAGTACCAAATAGATTCACTTTTCTTTCAGAAAAGTTGCTACATAAGGCAATCGAAGCATTTTTACTGCCCCAAATCGTGTCGACAGACACAAAAAAAAAAAACACACATCATTGTAAAATCAATACATTCTTCACTCCGTTCAGAATCTAAAATAATTTAGGAATAAACTGAATGTTAAGAGTGAGACTTTGATGAGGGGTCAAGTAATATAAAAAATATAAATTTTTTTAACTTTAATTTAAATTCAATAGGTTTTTTCTTTATATACAATTGTTTTTTAATAATTTTTGTAATAACTGACATATCATGTTTATATATTATAATATAAACATAATATATGTATCAACTATATATATAACTATTAGGCCTTATAGTCTTACAAAATTGGTGGTTCACACAACTACAAAGGTTTAAAACCATTAGAATAATCTATACAGATTAAATATTAAATTAAATCTATATGTAATATACTCTAAATCTAATGTAGTCTAAATTGAATTCAGTATACATAGATAAACAATACAATAAGTAGTACATTATTAATATTTATATAACTACAAAATATCTATTTGTTCACAATTAAATGAAAAAGAAAAATTCCCGTATTCTAGTTCAGCAGCTCCCAAACTTTAACTACCATCGCACTCTTGGGAAATAGTTTGTGTTTTGTAAAATATTAATGTCTCCAACTCCAACTTAACTACAATTTTTTAATTATTTATTGAAAAACCAATACTCCAAAAATGTTATAAGACAGCTCTTGATTATTGTTTATTACAATTACTATTCTCAATATTCATAAATTTCTTGTGGAACTCTACGAGACTGTTCCACATAACCTTATGGTTCAGTGGAACACGCTTTGGGAATCGTTGCTCTAGTTAATATTTATACTACAAATATCATTACAAAATATAATTCATAATCTTTGTTAATAACAAATGTATCTTGTTGAGATGTTATGTTTTTAATCATAGAATTTGCATCAATACTCTAAAAATTATAATAATGATATAATAAATATTTATTTATTCATTTTTTATTATAGAAAATAACATAAATAAATATAATTAATTTTATGTTTATCTAATAAATGATAATATATAATCATATATTTTCTAAAAGTTACACAAAATATCAAGTTACTTGTAATGAAATGAAAATATTGTACAACCAATAAACTTAAATAGCCAACACTTACTTTATCATTAGTAATGTTTTTATTTGAAGAAGCGAAATGTTTGTCAAATGTATCCATTCAGTACTTAATCAATTTGTGAACACGGTAAATTTAACAAATACTTATGTTAATAATATTAATAATTATGTTATCTTCAATTATAACAAACTTCTTTTTTTATAATTTTGTAGTATTTTATTAAATAACTTTATTTAAATTAAATTTACCAGTTTAGCACCTAATTTGTTTGAATCGATACTTTATAGGTAGTGAAACCAAATAAAACCAACTCGATAAATTAAACTGTATGATAATAATTGATAACAAAAGCGTTTTAGATAATATAACAAATACAACAAATATGTTTACATCATAGAGCAAGAATATTTGGAGAGGCCATCTCGTATAAGTCTATTGAATAAATTGAAGCCATAAACATATTAAGACTATGATTGAAACATTGACATAATGTAATCGAAGTAGAAGGAGACCGTCAAAGTAACCACTTTATTAATATAAAATTATTGTACACAGTAATTATTTTCTTATCTATATTGTCAATATAATTTATTGATGATAATCCAATAATCATAAATAATACTGTGGTAAAAACGTTGGCGCTGCGCGAGGTGAGTCGCGGGCAACGTTTACCAGCGTATAAGAATAATAAACAAAACAACGCACTTCAATCAAAATCACGTAGTTTTATTTTTAATGAAACACGTGGTTATAAAAATGGTAGCGCGCGTGCGCGTAATAATTAAAAAGACGGACGCGTAACAACAAATACAAAGTAATTACGCGAAAGGGTCGCGCGTGAAACGTATTACGCGACAGTGTCAAGCGCGAACGATAAAAAAGGCGCGAGGAGGGACGGGAAACGCGAGCGCGTCGAGATGGTCGTTGTTAGGTATTTTACCAAAGAAATCAGCGTCGAGCGGACAAACGAAAAGGTTCGGGAGACGGCGTTGTATCAGTCGTATACGACGGTTATGATCGATCGTGATAGATATTATAAGAACATAAAGAATATTTCTTATAATATCTATGGATTTAACGACTTTCTGGCATTGCAGCTTATTTATACTTACACATCGTGGTAGCAATTATACGGGTTTCAGTAAATACAGATTATAATCGGTGATATTTCTGTATATATATATATATATATATATATATCGGTTGCTCAACTTGTTATCGAAATTACCACACAACGAAATATCCGTATACAAAACAATATTTTATTCTCAACGCTATAATTTGTAATATACAGCTACTCGAACACTAACAAATATTCAAGTATTATTAACAGGCTGTAGCTGTACGTAACTTAAATTTAATCAATTCATTTATAATATACAAATAAACATATTTGTATATGAATATGTAGTTATTTGATTTAGGGTAGTGTTTAAAAAAAAAAGGAAAAGGCTATATGCATTTGATATTTTATTGCATAACAAACATTTGTAAAACTTATAATAACTTATAATAAACTTATAAACTTAAGTAATTTAAAACTTATAACTATACATCTTGGTACTTTGGTGATTATTAAATTTGTAGGTAAGGTAATTATTTTTAAAATTTTTATATTTTGGGGGTGGGGGTTTGAACCATTCCGCATTCATAGCTGGCAAATGCAATTTTAAATTTTGCTGAGTCAACACTCAACTTTTACATTTATTTATTCAAAAATGTGTATACATGTATTATGTATTATTAATGTATAAAAATTTGAGTAAACCTATCACCGATATTTTTTAGTTACGATAAGTTTAACTTATTATGAACCTTGTATTAAATTTTCAAGAGTTTTCGGTCTGCCAATTAAATTTTATAGATGTTTAAAAACAAAAATTTTACAAAAATCGAAAATTTAAACTGTCTATAAATAAGTCAAAATATGTCAAAATACTTTGAAAACTTAACTATGTATAGAAAACGCCAATATAAAGATTTGGTGAATATTTCAAGTTGTTGCGATTTTTGGTTTTTGAGTTAGAGCATTTTAAAAAAATGTAATTAGTAAAAACGTTATTTTGCGTAAAATATCCCTAAACATTATAATTAGTGCTCCATGGTATATGACAAACCTTTCAACCCTGAATGATCTCAAAGTAAATCATTTCACAAATTACGCCAAAATCCACTATCACCGATTTTACTCCAAATTCAACTCCAGTACTAATCCTTTCATTATAAACATGACTTCCCCGCAAATCCCAGACAATCCCCACGCAGACTTAGACGTAATTGGAAGCACGATTTACTTAAAAGTTGTTTTTTTAGTTATGTTATAGGTACTTCATTTAGATTACCAACTATATGTGTTTGTTTGTACAGATTTTTGTATAAAATAAATAAATAAATAAAAAAAACAAATTGGATATAGACTTTGGTAAGGGAATGCTCTTCAATCGTTGGTGATTATATATTCCTTTCAACATTTTTAGCAATTTAACCACTGTCTATAGAGTATCTATAAACATTATATTCTTCCTAGAAGTTATACAATATAAATAAAAATATTTTTGACGAGAAAAAATAATCAAAATTAGTATTATAATAAATATTTTTCAAGTAAGTTAAGATCCTGTACTTGGTTATAGCTCCCATTTATCTTCGCTTCTGCCATTTGTACTCTCACTTTAATAATACATTATTGTATGAAAATGCAATACATGTATACCTATATATTTAAAAAAAAATGTATAATAATATTGATTATAAATACTTATAAGTATAATCTATAGTATATACCAGGGAATGGGCAACTTTAAGTTACTAGAGGATCAATTTTTAGAAAATTAAAAAAAAAAATATATAAATTATAGAATATAGAGTACAGACGGTAAACTTTAAAATTGTATGATGTGATTTGGAAATGTTGGACGGGCCAGATAAAAAAGGCTCATCAAAGTTGCCCATCCCTATTATATATTATTAGTATATAAGTATATAAAATAAATTTTGTTTTATGTCATTTTATATAATTAAAGTAGGTATGTAAAAATATCTAGAAGGGGAATGATTAAAATTGAACTCTTCTTGTCCTTCATTATTACGCTTTGAACAAGAGGATCATATTAATAATTTAATATTATAACAATACTTATAATTAGGCGTAGGGAAAGTGGCGTCCCCCACCGCTCGGTGCATTCTAATAAATAGCCCTACCCTGACCTTAACTGGTTGGGGTAGTCTGGTCCTCCAGGTTTGGTGGTTGAGCGTAGGGCTAACAACTCTACCTCTTAAAAACTCATTGTTACGATTCAACCAAAATCGCCTCGGATGAAAAATGTGGAGCTAAAGGATTTCTCAATAGGAACATGGAATGTACGATCGCTGTATAGGGCCGGACATTTGACGACAGTGATATCGAGTCTTGAACGGTATCAACTGAATATAGCTGCGATTCAAGAAACTAGATGGTCAGAGCAAGGAAACCTAAAAACAAATAATTGGACCTACTTCTACAGTGGTGGACTGGGTCATAAAGCAGGAGTAGGATTTGTCGTGAATGACAAACTCCTACCTAACGTAAAACGCTTTGAAGCAATTAACGACAGAATATGCTATCTAGAATTTAAATGTAAATGGTACAACTTAGTCATAATCAATGGTTATGCACCTACTGAGGACAAAAAGGAGGACATTAAGAATGAATTCTACGAAAAACTGGATACTATATGTGACCTACTACCAAGCAATAAAGTTAAAATAATACTTGGAGACTTTAATGCTTAGATAGGTCAAGAACCCTTCTTCAGTCCGACAATAGGGAAAAATAGTTTGCATACGATCTCAAATGACAATGGTTCAAAACTGGTTAATTTTGCTATGGCGCGAAATATAGTAATAAGCAGCACTATTTTCCCTCATAAAAACATACATAAGCAAACGTGGGTTTCGCCAGATGGACGAACGAGAAACCAAATAGACCACGTAGTAGTAGATGAGAGAATTAAAAAATGTATAATGGATGTACGTAGCATGAGGGGTAGTAGCGGAATATCAGACCATTTCATTGTGAAAACAAAAGTCAGATTTAGACTATCTATAAAATGTAAAAAGCGAAAAGCACCAATCAAAAAGCTAAACATTGAACAACTAAAGAATCCTCAGATAACAGAACAATACAAAAATAGGTTAAATGATGCACTGCGAACGGTGGAAAAGAAGAGCAGTATAGATGATATATGGGAAAAACAGAGAAGTCAATGAAGAAAATAGCAAAGAAAGTTTTAGAATTTCAAGGAAAACGATAAATAAATAAATGGTTTAACGAAGAATGCAAAACTGCAATAGCAAAAAGAGAAAATGCAAGAACAATAATGTTAAGAGATCCAAGTGAAGCCAATAAACGATAATTAGCCTTAAAACAAAGAGAAGCAAAGCAGATAATTAGAAAAAACAAAAGAATGTGGGAGAAAGCCAGTTTAGAAACCATCGAAAATAGCGACAAAAATAATACAAAACTATTCTTTGGAAAGGGAAACGAGATTAAAAATGGATTTAAACCAAAATCAATAATAATGAAAGATGACGAGGGAAATTTAATTACCGTTAGAGAAGAAGTAACAAAAGAATTCCAAAAGGTTTTTGAAAAAATGCTGAATGTATCAACTCAAACAGAAACGAACAGTGATGATGTTACCACAGTAGAACAATACTTAAAAGAACCCTCATTGGAAGAGGCTGAAATGGCGGTCGAAATGCTTAAGGGAGGAAAGGCACCTGGAGAAGACAAAATTATGTCGGAATTTTTAAAGCAAGGTGGAAGTACTGTATTGTTACGCCTAAAACAACTAATAAACAAAGTATGGGAAGAAGAAACAATACCAAAACCATGGCAGGCCTCAGTACTGTGCCCAATATATAAAAAAGGAGATGTAATGGACTGCAAAAACTATAGGGGTATATCCCTACTTAACACATCGTATAAAGTTCTCTCAAACATAATTTTAAATAGACTAAAACCATATGCTAAAGAGATAGTAGGAGACTACCAAGTAGGTTTCACAGCTGGAAAATCCACCACTGATCAAATACATATTATCAAACAAATAACAGAGAAGTGTCACGAGTTTGATAAAGATGTGTACCTGCTATTTGTTGACTTTAAACAAGCCTACGACTCGATAGTAAGAAGTACACTATGGAACGAAATGATCAAACTACGAATTCCAGCTAATCTCGTCAGAATGGTGAAAACATGTATGCTATATTCAAGGTGCAAAGTAAAGTTCAACTCAGTAGTATCAGAGGAGTTTACAGTAAATATAGGGGTAAGGCAGGGTGATGCTTTGTCTCCGGTTTTATTTAATATTGCCTTGAAATCGGTAATTAGAAGAATAATGCAAAACAAACCGCAAGGTTTGAATATAGGACAAGGAAAACAGATATCATTAGCCGCATATGCAGATGATGTAGTCGTAATAGCAGAGACAAAGAATAGCCTAAAGAGAACTACCGAAATGTTGAGTGAGGAAACGGGAAAGATTGGGTTTATTATAAATGAAAATAAAACCAAATTCATGATTGTATCTAGGAGAGAATATCCACAAAGTGTTATTACAATAAAATGTATGACACTCGAAAGAGTCTGGAACTTCAAGTACTTAGGAGTAGTAATAAATTCATAGGCAGATAACCACGAGGAAATACGCAGGAGAATCTCAGATGGCAACAAATGCTACTACTCATTTTTTTTATTTTTTTTTAGGCTTAATCCAGGCCATTTAGGCACATTGCCGCTTTCGATATCTCCTTCCATGCTTCTCTGTATGCTGCCTGTTCTTCTCCATTCCGTACTCCTAGCATTCTGAGGTCTTCCTTAACTCGGTCCTCCCATCGTTGTCTAGGCCTTCCTCTCGGTCGACTTTTCTCTGGCTTCCATTTCGTGATGATCGATATAAGTTGGCTCTCTGCTCTCCAAACGTGACCGGCCCATCTTATTCTCTGGCTCTTGAGAGTGGAAATTATATTAGACTCGTTATATAGAGCATTGAGTTCTCTGTTTGACCTTATCTCATAGCTACCTTCGTCATTTCTTTTCGGCCCAAATATTCTTCGCAGGACTTTCCTTTCGAAAATCATTAATTTGTTTTTGTCAGACTTGGTAGACGCCCATGCCTCACAGGCATACAGTACAATTGGTCTAACAAAGGTCTTATATAATCGGATTTTTGTTTTTCTTGATAATATTTTAGACTTAAATAATTGGACTAGTGAAAAATAACATTTGTTTCCAGCTGCGATTCTTCTGTGGATTTCTTCATGGCTATCTCCCTGCGAGTTTATATCTACTCCTAAGTACTTAAAGTTTCGAACTCTTTCAAATGATAAATCTTTTACTGTTAAAGTATTTTGTGGATGTTCTCTCCTTGATACAATCATGAATTTGGTTTTGTTTTCATTAATGATAAGTCCAATCTTTTTCGCTGAATCAATTAAAATGTCGGTTGTTCTCTTGAGACTATCTTCTGTCTCTGCTATAACAACTATATCATCTGCGTACGCGGCCAGAAATATTTGTTTTCCTTGCCCTATATTCAAACCTTGTGGCTCGTTTTGCAATACTTCTTTAACTACCGATTCCAGCGCGATATTAAATAGGATCGGAGACAGAGCATTACCCTGCCTTACCCATGTGGTCACTGTAAATTCCTTTGATAATACCGAGTTGAATTTAACTTTGCACCTTGAGTTTTTCATACGCGCTTTCACCATCCTAACGAGTTTAGCTGGTATTCCAAGTTGGACCATTACATTCCATAACGTACTTCTAGCTATCGAATCATATGCTTGTTTAAAATCTACAAATAACAGCTACAAATACACATCTTTATCAAATTCATGACTCTTTTCGGTTATTTGTTTGATGACATGTATTTGGTCAGTCGTAGATTTTCCAGCTGTAAAACCTGCTTGGTATTCTCCTACTATCTCTTTAGCATACGGTTTTAGTCTATTTTAAATTATGTTCGAGAGAACTTTATACGATGTGTTAAGTAGGGATATACCCCTATAGTTTTTGCAGTCCATTACATCTCCTTTTTTATATATTGGGCACAGTACTGAGGCCTGCCATGCTTTCGGTATTGTTTCTTCTCTCCATATTTTATTTATCAGCTGTTTTAGGTTTATCATAAGAGTAATTCCTCCTTTCTTTAAAAATTTCGCTATTATTGTATCTTCTCCTGGTGCCTTCTCTGCCTTTAGCATTTCGACCGCCATTTTAACCTCTTCCAACCTGGGTTCTTCTAAATATTGCTCTACTGTGATAATATTATTGTCCAATTATTTAAATCAAAAGAACTATCAAGAAGAACGAAAATAAGGCTTTATAAGACCCTCGTTAGACCAATTGTACTATACGCCTGTGGAGCATGGCCATCAACCAAATCTGACGAGAGTATATTAATGATCTTTGAAAGAAAAATTATGCGCAGAATATTTGGTCCAAAAAGAAATGAGGAGGGTAGCTATGAAATAAGATCAAATAGATAACTGAATGCATTATTTAATGACCCCAGTATAGTTACCACACTCAAGAGCCAAATAAGATGGGCCGGACACGTATACGTATATATATATACACGTATACGTATATATATATATATGGAGAGCAAAGGACCAACTTCTATGGGTCATCACAAAATGGAAACCGAACAAAAGTCGACCGAGAGGAAGGCCTAGACAACGGTGGGAGGATCGAGTGAAGGAAGATATCAAGACACTGGGAGTTTTTAATGGAGAGGAACTGGCGGAACACAGAGAAACATGGAAGGAGATAGTGAAAGCGGCATTGGGCCTAAATGGCCTCATATAAAGCAAAAAAAAAATAATACTTATAATAATTTAGACTTCAGGTTAAAGAAACTTATTTATTATATAGTATTCCTAAGGATAATAAAAAAGACAATTTAAAACTATTGATATTATAATATTATTTTAGTCAAATAAGAATCACATCGATTCTTTTATGTAATTTAAAACTAAATACATTTTTTCTAATAGGTACATTTTATGAAAATATAATAATCGTGCATTCCATTAAAATTTTTCAAAATTAATTCGAAGCTTTAAAATTCTATATGTAATAGTGTTAACTTTCAATGCAATGTTCCAGTTTCAATTTTAGGTCAAAAGTTAAGGTTAAACGGTTAATTACTATTATTCAATACATGTATTAAACACAAGCTAAAAACTAATATCTTATATATTATAAAACATGTGTAAATATTTCTAAAAAATATATTTATATTTTACATTATGTAAAATAGATAGTTTTACAAATAAAATAAGCTCTTTGGTAACCACTAATCAGATTAAACATTTTTTACTATTTTACTGAAATAAAATATTTAAAAATTATATATAACAACAATAGTTTAAAAGATAATGAATATTAAATAAATTAATGGATATTGTTAATAACTCTTATTTAGTAATAATAATACATTTATTTCAACTTCTTCACATAGTAATTTACAATATAAAATATTTATATTGTTACATTTGTCTACAGTAAATATATTAACCTCACCTGTACATTTTCATTGTGGAAATTTGGAAAATTATTTAATTTCTTATCTCCAGCTGTTATTAATTTTTAAATATGATTTATATGTATTGGAAAAAAAAAAATATATTTTATTTATATACTCTCCGTCACAATTGTATACAAATAATAAAATAATAATATTTTTTTATAAAGGAAATATTGGTATTAAATGTTATGGGATGTAAAGAATTGCTGATATCTTACATTTGTTAGACCATTGAAGTGGGACAATAGTCGCCCCCCTCAAATTATTGTCCCTGAATTATATATGTTTATATAGCTATTTTCATACTACACATCACACTTCAGTCTCTTAGGACATGTGATAAGTATACTATATAATACACAGGCTGCAGTCAACCAGCGTCGGTGGCGGTGGTAATGCCTTAATATTTATGCCAATACTTCACAGACAAGCCTGCAGTACATAGCTCGCTCACCAGTTGTTAATTTTGCATTGGAATTATATTTTCCATTTAAATATATAATTAGAACAATGCATTCTAAACATTTTTTTTTTATTTAAATATATTTAATTAATATTTAGTTATTTAGTTTATGTAAGTAACATTGAAAAAAATCTATCTACAGAAAATCGAACAGTTTAAATTCGAATACAACGTGTAAGTATTATAATATTAAATTAATAGGTTAATTTATTATTTATAATTCAATAGGTAAATAATGAATTTTTAAAATTTGTGAAAACGTTAATAGTTTTAATTATGTTTTAACAAAAAACCTCAGTTTTTCTACGGTTCTAAAAAAAAAAATTCCAAGGAATTTACTTACCGAGCTTATAACTAATAAATATTTTATACAATTATATAATTAAAATGTCTGAATAAATATTGTTTTTTTGACATATTAGTTATGTTTCTTAACCTGGCTATTTTTTATTTTTTATAATAATATTATGTAAAATATAACAATAATAAATTGTTTACTAAACATTGCAGTTTTTATTTAATTAAAATAAGTCAACACTTATCACTCGAATATGAGCTAATGCATTACAATATTTAATGAAGCCTTGTTGATCATATATGTTTGAGTTATCGAATCATTAGATAATCCTATTGATTACAAGCTGAAGTATCTAGCCTCACTCGAGAGATATTTTATAATTTTCGATAAGAAAAATCATACAAATACCTAATCTAAATATTATAGGTTGAAAAAAGGTTACAATTATCTTAATCGGCAATTATTAAAATCTACATGTTAAACAAAATCAAATATTTCCTAGGTAACCTAAAAGTGAAAAATGTATACATCCAGCCCAAAACTGTTTCAACCGTTACAAATCAGATTTTTTAAAAATACCTTATTATTTTGCTCTAAAGTATTAAAGAAAATACTATATTTAACTTCAAGTTCGTATGTTTAATATTTTTTAAGATACAATGATCAGTAAGATCCAGATTTACATGCACTTAAAAAGCTTAAAATAGTATACATTAAAATTTTTTTAAGTATTCTCTTACCTAAAATAATTGCATTTCAATATTTTATTTTATATTTTTATATTTTATTCATTTTTCTTCTATAAATCATATGCAACTCAGTTAGATAAGATTTAATATCTCAAGTACAGATATCAACTTATATTATTAATTATTGGAAAAATTTACATATATTCAATAAATAGAACAAATATTTTAGTTAGGAATAATAATTAAAAAATAAAAACGTATTAAATCTTTTTATACCATTTTTTTTTAGTAAATATTTACGAAACATAAAAAATATTGAAAATTTAAGAAAAAATATTCAAAAAATAAAAATACAATTTAGTTATTAATAAAAATATTTTGATTAATTATTACGATTTATGATATTTATTTTTATAAAAATAATACATAATAATTTATACTTTTATGTGTTAAGTTTTTATACATGTCTTATGATTTATTATATATTTATAATTACTAAACAATCTTTCAACATCTACTGATATCAGTGATGCATAGTTTATTTTGGCCAATGTGCAAACAGTAAAATTTATATTTAAAATCAATATTTCATTGTTTTCTGATATGATTAACCCTATTTGTATTATTACTTGGATTCCTTTATTTTTATGATACAAATTAATTTCTTATATAGATGATTTTTATAGTAGAAGCTTTATCATCTTGGATATTTATTGAACCATAATCTTCTTTCTACTGTGATATAAAAAATAAAATAATCGGTTTTATGAACTTTTATACAAAATATGCTTATATATGTGAAATTCTTAAACTTTGTCTCGTCATCCTTCAAATATGCATTTATTACTTGCAGATTTACTACCCAAATGTTTTGCTGCAGGAAGAGTGAGAAAAAATCACTGTAGAACTAATAAATTCCACGCTTTGATCAAAATTAAAAATATTTATAGATGAAACTCTGTAATATTTATATAAAGATATATATATATATATATATATATACATATATATTTATATAAGAGATTAATTATTAATACCAATTTTATATTGACAAATCCCGTCATTTAAAAACACCTGGTTAAATAAAAAAAAAATACATAAAAAGTACAAAATTATTTTGTTTTGAACATACTTAATTGAAACGTGTAAGTAATTAGTACTTACCAAAAGAAGTTTATTATATTTTACTTTTTTTATTACCTAATGAATAAGATCATTTTACTTAAAAAATAAAAATATACATTTCAATATTAAAAGAGTTGTAAAATTAGCTAAGAACATTAATACGATACCTATAGACTAAGTCTTAAATAAAGTTCTTAATAAAAGAAGCTAACTTTAACTTAAACTGCGTAAAATATGTTAAGTACTTAATAATATTTTACATTTTTACTTTATACATATTATTTTTGCATTTGTATACGATGAAAGCTAAAAAAATTAATTTCAGTAGTATGGCCAATAAACTGTTAGAATTATTTAACAGTAGTAACTAAATAAAATATTGATCATATTTATTCTAGGAATAACACCTAATATGCATTTATATGCGACGATAATACTATGACAATACGAATATATTCATTTTCATATACTGTGAACTACCTAATCTTTAGACTATAATTTAGTTACTTATTTATTGTAAACATTCTCTATTCGAAATATTCGGTATGTTAGTAAAGACATTGATTTTAGTATATATATTATAATTTATTTTAAAATAAATGGTATAGATATTAACAGTATACCTATACCTAATGTTTTGTATAATAGTGATTATTTGACTATAATTTATAATCTTACGAAAAATTATTATAATTTAGCAAATTATATTATTATTATATTTTAATTTTTAATTTTTTTTTATAAGATATTCAAGTTTGATATTATGAAGGAAAAAAGAAAGTTAAAACGAAAGACGGACACAAATGAATTAATAAAAATTATTCTATACATGGTTTTTATGACAACATTTTTTATGTTATACTATTATGACAATAATAACGATGAAAATGAAAAATCACTGATTGATAACTATCATTCATATTATAACAAAGTCATCGTATCATCACCTAAAAATGGTAATTTAATTTGTTAGTAATAATGTTTGTAATTATTATTATTAATGTATACGTGCTTACGTGACAGGGCTGTTTATAGGAACGTGACGTTCGTTTGATCTATAATTAATATAAGATGTCTTATATATATATATTAATTAATCCAAATCATATATTTATGTAGTTTTGCGTAAATCTTTAATAAAAAAACAAAATTAAGAAACAAATATTTTACATAACGATGATGAGGTGCTGTAGGGAAATATCAGCATTAATAATTATATTTTTTTTCTGGGGCTTAAGCAGTTTTTCTAATGCAGAAACTTGCTCTAATTATTCTATGCAATGAAACCATTATTTTAGTCGTATACAAGATTGTATGATTATTATAAAACCAATTACTCCCTTTATTCATAATCTAAAATGTATTAATTTGAATATAATATGTATAGATACACTTGAAAAAAGTAATAATAATTCGGTTATACAAAGATTTTTTCCCCTTTTTATGTGAACAGTTTTTAATAAGTAATTTTACGCTAAAAATACACGGAATACAATTTTTAGATAAAAAATTAATTTAGTGAAAGATTTTTCAAAATTTTCAACTTTCTTTTAGATATTAGCATAATGAAAAACACAAAATAAAATTGAAAATTATGGTAATTTTAATTCTTAGAGTGTTTGTACAAACATGTATTTATTTTACTAAAATAATCCATTTTATTTTTATGCCTTGAACATTTTATATCAGACAAACGTATTCAATGAGCTAAATATTTTTATTCATGTACTTAAAAATTAAAAGCAATTTTTAACCTTTCCTCTCATACTTCTATAAAATATGACCCAGTTACTTTTTCACGAAATTTTTTTTAGTTTTTTGAGAATGGCAATGACCTATATTTATATTTTAAATTATTTGATCGGTATGTTTACGGAAAGAAATATTTGTCATTGTTTACAAATTCATAAAAACAGAAATGACCCAATCCAAAACTAAATTTCCTTAACTTTTCTAAGTTTATGTGATTTAGTTTTTTCTGAACTCCATACGTTTTGTAACACGAGTGAATATCTTAGTTTTTTTATACTAAGAAAATTTCTGAGAACTCTTTTTAATCATCAATATAAGTAGGTTTTGTTTCATTTTCCGTTCTTAATATTAAAAATAGATAAATATATTTTACAACTATTTTAGTTATCTGATTAAAAACAAAAATAACCTCTAAGTATTACTATTTCGTTTATACGTTTTCCTATATTATCAAACTGATAATTAAAATTACAATGTATATCCTTTTTTGCAGGCTCAAATATAATAACGAAAATTGATAATAATATTAAAGAAGGGTTTGTTGTATGGAATGACTATTGTCGAATACCCAATATAAGTGCCTATGACAAATCAATTCAAAATTTAATTAAAAAAACTGATTTTCCAAAATGTTCTTCTAAATCGCTGTTGACAAGTACAATTCTAAATGTTAACACGTGGTCATATACTTTTCAAATTAACCATAGTCTTAAATCAATTTTTAATTGTTGTTACTCATCGATCAATAGAAATGAACTGAAATTCAAGAAAAATCAAAAAGATGACGATCGTTACAAGTAATTATCTATCTTAAATAAAAAATTTTAAAAAAAAAGAAAAAATTTTATTTTTTTCATAAATTAGAAAGGCTAATCATTAAGGGAAACTTATTAATAATATGTTACCTTTATATGGTTCAACCAACGATATATCGTTTAAATATGATTTGGCTAAGTACCTAGATTAGTTAAAATTTATTTGATGGCTCATGGACTATGAAATGTAAATCATTAAAAAATCAAACATCTAGAATCACTGTTTTCTTTTAATCGTTTTCTGATAATTTATAACTCATTACGTATTTTTAATTAGCACTGTAAACTTGTGCAGGCCTATGTGTACACTAAAACATAAAACTATGAATTGAACTTAAAGAATAATACAAATATTACATTGTTTAAATATAGTGCGTATAAGATATCGTTACATTTCTCTTGTAAGTATTATTTTATAATATATATCGTATTATTCGAGATAACTATTTTTGAAAATCTTACACAAAAATGTTGAGAACTTATACCTTATAACATAGGTGTGTTCAGACTATTTTAGCAGGTTGTGCACAAGTAATACTGTAAATGTAATAAATGTATTACTGGATTACCAAAAGTGAAAAAAATGCGATCCTCAAGTTTTGTAAACATCATTATTACCTTATGATAATTGTACAAGTAAAAAAACAAATATTTAAATATTTTTCTTAATGGCTACTGTATATCTATACGTCGTTTTGTTGTAATCATAACTTTTCTAATTTTTATTTCTTTCTATTTCGTCGCAAAATCAGATGGCTGTAAGGGTATATATTGTTGTTTAAAAAAATTATGAATGCAACTACTCTTTAACACGTAAACACTACTTTTTCACTCAAAAAATAATAGATTATCATAACATTCGACTACAAAATATAGATAAATGATTAGAAGAAAATCCTGAGTATGATATAAATTAATTTTAAAGAACGCTTTCACCCTAATTTCAATTTTTAGATTTACTTAAATTTTATTTTTAGCAATTATTATACTATATTCATTTTTAAATTAAATTAAATATTTATCTAAAAAAATAAATAATAAATAAAAAAAAAAAAATAAAAAAATATTCAAATAAAGAAAATTTATAACATATAACTTTTATGTTATAAAGTAGTATTAGAAAGTAGTAAAATTAGTTGAAAACAAAATGTGCACCACTTTTTAGTGTTATAATTTGGTTTTATTGAAACATAACTATATTTTAAGTACAAATTAATTAGCATAATATTTTTTTTCCTACTCAAATCTTCAAGATATATTTAATCGGTTTTTAAAATTACAAAATCATCTGTGATATATTCACAAATCACGACTATAAATTGTTTTTGATTGAGTAATTCGCTGGAAAATATTTGTAACTTTAATGAGTCATACATCATAATACAGAAGTTGTTTCTATAGGTACTATGAATTGAATTACGTGAACAACTATTCGTACGTGATCATTACAGTTTGCGGGATAGAGACATTATAATATATTAATAAAACATATACAAATATTTATAACTTTTAAAATCATAATCATAATTGTGTGACTAGAAAATAAATTATAGTAATCAATCTCTCTAATGTTGTAGTTATATTAAATATCCTAAAAGAAGATCCGTCTTCATAATGTGTGTTTTATGTCTACACTTCACAAAGTGCTTAGTGTAGACATTTATAAGTATTGGTCTTAAACATAGTTACATGTTTTGTTGAAAATTGGTTATGAATGTCATGATAATTTCTTATAAATTTAATAAAATATAGCTTTTCGTTTTAATCGATTCTGAAACACTTTTTTAGAGTTGAACCCATATGTCATCCCATCAAAGATTCGGAAGTGATTCCAAAGTCTGTGGAATATATGCTAGTAGTATGTGAATTGAGACAAAATGGTAACAAGTCGAGATCAACCGTTTATAAAGATGTCCATGCAATGGTAATCAATAAAGGTCAAAGGCGTTTCAGGAATGCAGATGTTCCAGATAAACCCAGCGTATTGGTTATATCCATTGATTCTTTATCTCGTTTGAATCTTATACGATCTATGCCTTTAACATATCGTTTGTTGGAAAAACATGGATTCATATCACTTGAGGGTTATACCAAAGTCGCCGACAATACTTTTCCCAATGTAGTGCCAATTTTAACGGGTATGTCTGTAAAGCAAATGACTAAACAATGTTGGAAGAGTCCCAAAGATGAAATGGACGGATGCCCGTTCCTGTGGAAAAATTTCAAAGAACGAGGTAAGTATGTATTAATTTATTAAACGTTTTATTTGATATTAATAATCATTGGAAGAAATTACAATTTTATTAAATACCAACTGAAAATATTCAACCACGATATTTTGAATGATAATTTATGGAAAATGTCTATTCGACCGTTGTAAAACATAATTCCACGCTTTTACTTTGGCGATTGGTTAAGACTAATTTTACATTATTTCGATTATATAGTAGACAACGACCTAGTCATTATCATAATTCTTTTATATAACTATAATTAAATCCACATTAATACTTCAAGCTTTAGAATAAACTAAGACACTCAAAAAAGTTGAATTAGCGTTTAATGATAATACTAAGATCCAAGATACTTGTTTAAGAATTTATTATACGTTAAAGAAATAAAGAATTTATCTAATATGTTATATACTGTTATCTGATTAATTATTTATCATCCTATGGTTGTTCATTTTCATATTATTTAATTTTTTCGTTGGACAGTTGAACTATATAAAATGTAAACAAAAAAAGAACCGGACGGGCCTCGCTCTGCTGTACACTTGAGGGTGAAGTGCGACTCTTCATAGGATAGGTCATTATAATGGATTTGTTAAATTTGAATTCAATGATAGGTATCATTGTATACGAAAAACGATTCTGAACGGAGATAATATGTTTGTCTAGAATATAATACAATGTTATTTATAAATAATGTATAAGTATATTTTATTATTAAACGAAAAATTAAGAAAAATCGAAAATTTAAATTGTCTATAAATAAGTCAAAATATGTCAAAATACTTTGAAATTTTAACCATGTATAGAAAACGTCAATATAAAGATTTAATGATAATTTCAAGTTGTTGCGGTTTTTCGTTTTTGAGTTAGTGCATTTTAAAAAAACCGATATCATTTGTCATTCTAGAATATTATACATTATATTATATTTTACATGTAATTTTATGTCAATATTCGAAGTTCAAACGCTTATAAAAAAAATTGTGCCTATGGATTTTAATAATTTTTGAATGACAATAAGAACTACTTCTGTGGAATCTTCTATTAAATTTTCAAGTATTTTGTAGGAGCCAAATTTTATTTATCACAGATTATAAAAATAAAGTTTAAAAAAATTGATTATTTTAAATGCCTATAAGTGGCTTAAAATCAATATAATATTTTGAAAAAAATATTACATAAAAGAAATACCAATCTTAACAGCTGGTAGAAATTTCAAAAATCTGCGACTTATACTTTTTGAATTATAACAAATATTAAAAATCGTTCGAGAATAAATCGTTATTTTATGCAATTTCGTAAATATTTAAATTTCAAACAGTCATAAAATTTTTTCCTCTAAGCCCGGAAGACATTTTTTTAAAGATTTTTGAAGAATAGCTTATAGATAACCTAGTGTTAAAATTTTGAACCTTAAGTATGAACAGAAAAAATTCTATGAATTTTTATGTACAAAATAACTTGCAAATTATCGTCATTTTTACACATTTTATACAAGTTTGAGCTTTAAGGGCTTATAAAAAAAATTTGAGAGAACCGATCACCGATATTTTTTAGTTACGATAAGTATATCTTATTATAAACCTTGTATTAAATTTTCAAGAGTTTTCGGTCTGCCAATTAAATTTTATAGATGTTTAAAAACAAAAATTTTACAAAAATCGAAAATTTAAACTGTCTATAAATAAGTCAAAATATGTCAAAATACTTTGAAAACTTAACCATGTATAGAGAACGCTAATCTAAACATTTGGTGAAAATTTCAAGTATTTACATCGATTAGTTTTTGAGTTATAGCAAAATAAAAAATTTGATTTTGTCAAAAACTGGTTTTGCGTAAAAACTCCCGTTTTTCCACGTGCATGTTGCCAGCCCCCCCCCAGTAAAAAATCTAAAAAAAAATTATGCAAATAATTAGCATGCAATTCGCATGAATTTGCACGACCAATCCCGAAATTTGCACGACTCTCCTTCCCCTTCAAAATCGAAGATCCATGGGGGGGGGGGCTGGCAACACGTCTCACCAGCTCTCCCCTTGTTAAATATTAATATATTCAAAATTTTTTTTCTACGAAAAATTAGCACGGAATTAGCATGAATTTGCAAGTCGGATTCCGAAATTCGCACGACACCTCTTGCCCTTCAAAATCGAAGATCTAGTGCGGATCGGCAACACATCTTGCCTTCCCTTCCGTCTGGTAAAAATTAACATATTCAACATTTTAGATTCTGAACGGAGTGAAGAATGTATTGATTTTACAATGATGTGTGTGTTTTTTTTTTTTTTTTTTGTGTCTGTCGACACGTTTTGGGGCAGTAAAAATGCTTCGATTGCCTTATGTAGCAAATTTTCTGAAAGGAAAGTGAATCTTGTTGGTACTTTGGGGGGTCAAAAGTAAAAAATTTTCAATATTTTTTAAATGCGACGGGAAAAACCCTAAAAAAATAAGGGAAAAACGGGAGTTTTTACGCAAAACCAGTTTTTGACATAATCAAATTTTTTATTTTGCTATAACTCAAAAACTAATCGATGTAAATACTTGAAATTTTCACCAAATGTTAAGATTAGCGTTCTCTATACACCATTAAATTTTCAAAGTATTTTGACTTTTATGAAGCTATTTATAGACAATTGAAATTTTCAATATTTTTAAGTATTTTTTTTTTAAATAACGATAAAATATTTTTGGCTGCCTAGAAAATCTTGAAAATTTAATACAAGGTTTCTTATAAGTTGTTCCTTAACTGATAAAAAAAAATCTAAAATCGTACGTCACAATTTTTTTTTATAAGTGCTCAAAGTTCCAATTTATACGAAATATGTAAAAATCACGATAATTTGCAAGTTATTTTGTAGATAAAAATTCATAAAATTTTTTCTGTTCATACTTAAGGTTCAACATTTTAACACGAGGTTATGTATAAGCTACTCTTCAAAAATCTTTAAAAAAATTTCTACCGGAATTAGAGAAAAAAATTTTATGACTGTTTGAAATTTAAATATTTACGAAATTGCATAAAATAGCGATTTATTCTCAAACGATTTTAAATATTTTTTATAATTCAAAAAGTATAAGTCGCAGATTTTTGAAATTTCTACCAGCTGTTAAGATTGGTATTTCCTTTATGTTATATTTTTTTCAAAATATTATATTGATTTTTAAGCTACTTATAGGCATTTAAAATATTCGATTTTTCTACATTTTTTTTTTATAATCGGTGATAAAAAAAATTTGGCTTGTACAAAATACTTGAAAATTTAATCGAAGATTCCACAGAAGTAGTTCTTTATGTCATTCAAAAATTATTAAAATCCATAGGCACAATTTTTTTTTATAAGCGTTTGAACATCGAATATTGACATAAAATTACATGTAAAATATAATATAATGTATAATATTCTAGACTGACAAAGATATTGGTTTTTTTTAAAATGCTCTAACTCAAAAATGAAAAACCGCAACAACTTGAAATTTTCACCAAATCTTTATATTGACGTTCTCTATACATGGTTAAAATTTCAAAGTATTTTGACATATTTTGACTTATTTATAGACAATTTAAATTTTCGATTTTTGTTAAATTTTTGTTTTTAAACATCTATAAAATATAATTGGTTGAGCGAAAACTCTTGAAAATTTTATACTAGATTTATAATAAGTTAAACTTATCGTAACTAAAAAATATCCTCCCGTTTTTCCCAAATTTTTTTATGGTTTTTCCCGTCGCATTTAAAAAATATTGGAAATTTTTAACTTTTGACCCCCCAAAGTACCAAATAGATTCACTTTCCTTTCAGAAAAGTTGCTACATAAGGCAATCGAAGCATTTTTACTGCCCCAAAACGTGTCGACAGACACAAAAAAAAAAAAAAAAAAAAAAAAAAACACACATCATTGTAAAATCAATACATTCTTCACTCCGTTCAGAATCTAAAAAAAAAAAAAAAAACACACATCATTGTAAAATCAATACATTCTTCACTCCGTTCAGAATCTAAAAGAAGGTGTATGCGTCCATCGGTGAGAACCGGTTATCGGAAATTAGCAATTATACGAACGTTATCAGAATCGCGGTGGCGTGTGATCTATATGGTATCATAAAATATTAATATTTACCAAGGGGGGGGCTGGTGAGACGTGTTGCCAGCCCCTCCCCCAAGGATTTTCGATTTTGAAGGGGAAGGGGTGTCGTGCGAATTTCGGAATCCGGCTTGCAAATTTATGCGAATTCCATGCTAATTATTTGCATAATTTTTTTTTAGATTTTTTACTGGGGGGGGGCTGGCAACATGCACATCGTTTTTCCCTTATTTTTTTAGGGTTTTTCCCGTCGCATTTAAAAAATATTGAAAATTTTTTACTTTTGACCCCCCAAAGTACCAACTAGATTCACTTTCCTTTCAGAAAAGTTGCTACATAAGCAAATCGAAGCATTTTTACTGCCAAAATAGGTGTCGTCAGACACAAAAATAAAAAAATAAAAAATAAAAAAAAAAAATAAAAAAAAAAACACACATCATTGTAAAACCAATAGATTCCATCACTCCGTTCAGAATCTAAAAAACACACATCATTGTGAAACCAATAGATTCCATCACTCCGTTCAGAATCTAAAAAAAACACACATCATTGTAAAACCAATAGATTCCATCACTCCGTTCAGAATCTAAAACAACATGACTGCATTAAGTTGTATGATTAACAATTACCATTATAGGTAATGTACTAAAAACCTAATAAAATCTAACTTTAGGTTACCTTTACCTTATTCAATAGACACATTTTATATTTGCCTAATTCATTGGTGCATTGAATAGTCACCATCAAATATACTTTCCCTACGTATCTTTTGGAGAAGTCCTGTACAATATGGTTAGTAGGTAGCACTGGTCTACCTTACCTGTTGTTATAATCTGCATATATTGTGTAACTTCCAATTCTATAACGGGTCATAACATAAGAAATAATTAAACGTATTATACAACATTGACATAATTCATAACACTAAAAACAAATCTCTTCTACAAAATGCAGTGTTAAGCACAGATAAATACTTATTTTTCTAGATAATGATAGAGATAGTATACAAAAAATCTATTTAGATAAAGATAAAAATAAGTTCAAATAAAATTATCTTTATAATAGATAAAAGATAATCGTAATTCATCGAAATAAAAAAACAATGTTTTAAAAAAAACTGATTTTATCCTACAATTTTCTACCAGCCAATATTTTTTATGGACGTTTTACGAAAAAAAATACGGTAATTTTATAATTTCAAATGTCTATAAATAGCACAAAAACATCCAAAACCATTTGAAATTTTTACCTTTAATAAAAAATAGCTATTTAAATATTTGGTGATAATTTCAAGTCCTTACGACTAATCATTTTTGAATTACAATGAAAAATCAAAATCGAAATTTTCGTTTCGAAAATTCTACAGTTTTTTTTTTTGCAATTTTCCGTCACTTTTCCGCAATTATTGGAGAAATTTAAAAAATGACTTCTTAAAGGATCAACTAGACAACATTTTCCATCGAAAACCACCTCACAAATTGTTTATCGGATCATTTTTACTAGCTAAGATCGTGATTATAACACAAAAAACAAAAGAAAATAAATAAAGAAATAAAAAAAAACACACATCATGGTAAAACTAATACATTCCTCGTTTCACTCAGAATCTAAAATATCTAGATAAATAAACAGTAGATAACTAAAGATTTCACCTAAGATAGATTAAGAAATAACGTTTTAATTTCTATCTAAAGAAAATAATAGATAAGACATTTTTTTATCTAGATAAGGCTCAATACTGACAATGTGTAAGATCAGTGCATGTACGATATGTACAGTGCGATCAACACGTGAGCTAAGGCCGTGAAAGCGATTTTGTCATAATTGTAGTTTTTACGAAACTATAATCAAATAATGTCATGTAAAAATACGCGTTACTGTAACACTTAAGAAATATATAACCCCGTGGTGACACGTATTTCTTGCAGGTTACGTCACGGCGTATGTGGAAGATGAACCAAGCATGGGCACGTACAATTTCGGTAAATACGGTTTCCGGAACTCGCCGACCGATTACTACTTGCGGCCTTACATGTTGGCGGCCGAGCAACTTTTACCGGTGGCCAAATATGACGGCATGACATTCTGTCTGGGCCCACGGTCTGCTCCGGAACGGGTGTACGCGTACACCGAGGACTTTGTCCGATTGCACAGCAGCCATGGGTACTTCGCCGTGTTCTGGTTGAACACGTTCAGCCACAACGACGTGAACGCGCCGTCGACCATGGATCAACGGACGGCCGACATGTTGTCCCGGTTGCTGAACGGCCGGCTACTGGACAATGCCGTGGTCGTGGTGCTCAGTGACCATGGGCTCCGATTCGGCAAGATACGCGCGACGCACGTCGGCTGGCTGGAGGATCGGATGCCGGCGTTTTACTTCCGACTGCCGCCCGGATACATGGCCGCGCATCCCAATTACCACGATACGATGGCCGCCAACAAGAACCGATTGACGTCGCCGTTCGATCTACACCTGACGCTCAAACAGTTGATGTCGGACGATCAAGCCGTAGCCGACGGTTGTCCCACGTGTCACAGCCTGTTTCAGCCAGCGGACGCCAACAGGTTAGGTCCACGTGCATACTATATGTATATACCGTACGCGATATTAATACTAACCGCGGGTACATTAGAAACACGAACCGGGTCAGATGGACGCACTACTGAAACTTTTATAAATAATTTTATAAAAAAAAAGTTCCACAATGCAATAATCTTAAAATTTCGAAATAAAACAATAAAAACCAATTTTTCGCTTTCCCGTTGTATACTCCGAGTAATGCTAATCGAGATGTGACGCACATCATAGGTTATACAATAAAACAATAATTATTTTTAATTCGATAGATGCACGAATGAATCACACATTTTTTACGGACACTTACGAAGCATAACGTAGATACCGTTTCGGGACGGCTATAGCTAGAGATCTCTACGAATCACATCACGTTGTTTATCATTGAGGGTGTACGGATAGTTTCATCGCTTGATAGCGCACCTGAGTACACGTGTACTTAAATCGACCTATTAAAAACCATACGCCGACTTTCGGACGTGTCGCTCGACCAGGGCGAGGTCATTGATCGTTTGGTTTTTTCCCCCTAGGTCATGCGAACAAGCGGGTATCGCGCCGCATTGGTGTCCATGTGACGAGTACAAAACGCTGGACCCGGCCAGCGAGACCGCCGTGGACGGTAGCAAGTACGTGGTGCGGCAGCTGAACAAGCTGTTGTCCAAGTACAAAACGTCCGTGAGAAACGGATACGTTTGCTCGCACTTGTCGCTCAGCAGAACGGTGTCGGCCCGGAGCAGGGTGATTCGGGCGTCCAGCCGCCGTGAGTACCTGTTCGTCGTGGAAACGTTGCCGGGTCGGAGCATGTTCGAAGTAACAGTCCACCGAGGAGACGGCGGCGTTCACGAGTTCAGCGATCTCGGCGACATAAGTCGCATCAACATGTACGGGTTTCAGAGCCATTGCACGGACGATTGGAGACTGAAAAAGCACTGTTATTGCATGAAAGCCGAACGGAAACCCCGCGGTTAGCGAGGACGGCCGTTACGGGACCCTTCGACGGATCCGGGATTCCAACGACATAGTGCGACAACGATACCACGTGTATTCCATTCGTATTATCGTCACTTTCCACTCGTGAGTCGTGTGTAGAGAGTATAATTTATTGTTTTTCCGTTCGAATACCTAATTATATAATGAAACTGTGTATAAATTATATAATTATACATTTAATCACGGATAATATTTGATTATAATATATTTTTTCTATCTGCAGAAAGACTGACACTGAATTCAGGTACACAATATTTTTGTTCACTAGCAATAGTACGAAATCGTATAATAATATTTTTTTATTTATTTATTTTTTTTCGTGTACATATTTTAATATATATTTATATGCCAATTAAATGTGATTAATGTGTTTAGTGTGCGATAAATATTAAAATGTTAAACATAAATTACTGTGATGAAAAAAATGTATATATATATTTTATGAGTGAACAATTGTGTCTATCTATTCTGTTGTCCTACTAATATTTTCCATTACAGTTATCTCAATTACATACATATTGATAACAAATGGCGGATGTTCACGCGTTTTGACCAGCCCACATTCGTACTAAACGTAACGCATCATTTTTGATAATGATGAAGGACAATATTAGTCTTCAGAGCATAATTATATTACAACACAATTATTGCTTTTTATACAACATTTAGTTACTGTACAAATGTAATATTAATTTTTATATGTTAATAGTAGTTGAATGAATCAATTTTTTTCTGCTACCTAGTTTAGCCTTCCCATTTAAAAACCAAAATCTAATTGAATTAAATTTCACCAAATTAAGTAACGAAATCGCATTATTTCTCCAATCCTTGTTTTATAATATAACTTATATTATTTGGAATTTGGAAATTTGAAACGCAATTAAAAACTATAGTGTTATGTTATCATCTCACCCAGTGGCGCCAACAGACATTTTTCAGTACATATCTAGTCAACTCTCAAATATTTTACACGACCCCCAAGTTCGCCAGCACCCCCTAAAGAAAAA
>JASXSY010003068.1:0-15479 GCA_034509805.1 Sipha maydis | reverse complement strand
GATTTTATGGAAATTTTAAGAATTCAGAACACCTCTCAGAATCGTTTTTTGGTCATAACTCCGTCATTTTGCAAGATATATCTCTAAAACCAATACCATAGCAATCAGTGATTTTTTTCTGATTTTTCAGTATATAAATATAGATTTCAATTTACATTTGAACGATTTTATAGAAATTTTTTGAGTTCTGAACGCCTCTCAGATTAGTTTTTTGGTCATAACTCCGTCATTTTGCAAGATATATTTCTAAAACCAATACCATAGCAATCAGTGAATTTTTTCTGATTTTTCAGTATATAAATATAGATTTCAATTTACATTTGGACGATTTTATGGAAATTTTAAGAATTCAGGACGCCTCTCAGATTAGTTTTTTGGTCATAACTCCGTCATTTTGCAAGATATATCTCTAAAATCAATACCATAGCAATCAGTGATTATTTTTTGATTTTTCAGTATATAAATATAGATATACATTTACATTTGGACGATTTTATGGTAATTTTAAGGTTTCAGAACGCCTCTCAGATTAGTTTTTTGGTCATAACTCCGTCATTTTGCAAGATATATCTCTAAAACCAATACCATAGCAATCAGTGATTTTTTTCTGATTTTTCAGTACATAAATATAGATTTCAATTTACATTTGGACGATTTTATGGAAATTTTAAGGTTTCAGAACGCCTCTCAGATTAGTTTTTTGGTCATAACTCCGTCATTTTGCAAGATATATCTCTAAAACCAATACCATAGCAATCAGTGATTTTTTTCTGATTTTTCAGTATATAAATATAGATTTCAATTTACATTTTGACGATTTTATGGAAATTTTAAGAATTCAGAACACCTCTCAGAATCGTTTTTTGGTCATAACTCCGTCATTTTGCAAGATATATCTCTAAAACCAATACCATAGCAATCAGTGATTTTTTTCTGATTTTTCAGTATATAAATATAGATTTCAATTTACATTTTGACGATTTTATGGAAATTTTAAGGTTTCAGAACGCCTCTCGGATTAGTTTTTTGGTCATAACTCCGTCATTTTGCAAGATATATCTCTAAAATCAATACCATAGCAATCAGTGATTTTTTTCTGATTTTTCAGTATATAAATATAGATTTCAATTTACATTTGGACGATTTTATGGAAATTTTAAGAATTCAGAACACCTCTCAGAATTGTTTTTTGTTCAAAACTCCGTCATTTTGCAAGATATATCTCTAAAACCAATACCATAGCAATCAGTGATTATTTTTTGATTTTTCAGTATATAAATATAGATTTCAATTTACATTTGGACGATTTTATGGAAATTTTAAGAATTCAGAACACCTCTCAGAATCGTTTTTTGTTCAAAACTCCGTCATTTTGCAAGATATATCTCTAAAATCAATACCATAGCAATCAGTGATTTTTTTCTGATTTTTCAGTATATAAATATAGATTTCAATTTACATTTGGACGATTTTATGGAAATTTTAAGAATTCAGAACACCTCTCAGAATCGTTTTTTGGTCATAACTCCGTCATTTTGCAAGATATATCTCTAAAACCAATACCATAGCAATCAGTGATTTTTTTCTGATTTTTCAGTATATAAATATAGATTTCAATTTACATTTTGACGATTTTATGGAAATTTTAAGGTTTCAGAACGCCTCTCAGATTAGTTTTTTGGTCATAACTCCGTCATTTTGCAAGATATATCTCTAAAATCAATACCATAGCAATCAGTGATTTTTTTCTGATTTTTCAGTATATAAATATAGATTTCAATTTACATTTGGACGATTTTATGGAAATTTTAAGAATTCAGAACACCTCTCAGAATCGTTTTTTGTTCAAAACTCCGTCATTTTGCAAGATATATCTCTAAAACCAATACCATAGCAATCAGTGATTATTTTTTGATTTTTCAGTATATAAATATAGATTTCAATTTACATTTGGACGATTTTATGGTAATTTTAAGGTTTCAGAACGCCTCTCAGATTAGTTTTTTGGTCATTACTCCGTCATTTTGCAAGATATATCTCTAAAACCAATACCATAGCAATCAGTGATTTTTTTCTGATTTTTCAGTACATAAATATAGATTTCAATTTACATTTGGACGATTTTATGGAAATTTTAAGGTTTCAGAACGCCTCTCAGATTAGTTTTTTGGTCATAACTCCGTCATTTTGCAAGATATATCTCTAAAACCAATACCATAGCAATCAGTGATTTTTTTCTGATTTTTCAGTATATAAATATAGATTTCAATTTACATTTTGACGATTTTATGGAAATTTTAAGGTTTCAGAACGCCTCTCAGATTAGTTTTTTGGTCATAACTCCGTCATTTTGCAAGATATATCTCTAAAACCAATACCATAGCAATCAGTGATTTTTTTCTGATTTTTCAGTATATAAATATAGATTTCAATTTACATTTTGACGATTTTATGGAAATTTTAAGAATTCAGAACACCTCTCAGAATCGTTTTTTGGTCAACACTCCGTCATTTTGCAAGATATATCTCTAAAACCAATACCACAGCAATCAGTGATTTTTTTCTGATTTTTCAGTATATAAATATAGATTTCAATTTACATTTGAACGATTTTATAGAAATTTTTAGAATTCAGAACGCCTCTCAGATTAGTTTTTTGGTCATAACTCCGTCATTTTGCAAGATATATCTCTAAAACCAATACCACAGCAATCAGTGATTTTTTTCTGATTTTTCAGTATATAAATATAGATTTCAATTTACATTTGAACGATTTTATAGAAATTTTTTGAATTCAGAACGCCTCTCAGATTAGTTTTTTGGTCATAACTCCGTCATTTTGCAAGATATATTTCTAAAACCAATACCATAGCAATCAGTGAATTTTTTCTGATTTTTCAGTATATAAATATAGATTTCAATTTACATTTGGACGATTTTATGGAAATTTTAAGAATTCAGGACGCCTCTCAGATTAGTTTTTTGGTCATAACTCCGTCATTTTGCAAGATATATCTCTAAAATCAATACCATAGCAATCAGTGATTTTTTTCTGATTTTTCAGTATATAAATATAGATTTCAATTTACATTTGGACGATTTTATGGAAATTTTAAGAATTCAGAACACCTCTCAGAATCGTTTTTTGTTCAAAACTCCGTCATTTTGCAAGATATATCTCTAAAACCAATACCATAGCAATCAGTGATTATTTTTTGATTTTTCAGTATATAAATATAGATTTACATTTACATTTGGACGATTTTATGGTAATTTTAAGGTTTCAGAACGCCTCTCAGATTAGTTTTTTGGTCATAACTCCGTCATTTTGCAAGATATATCTCTAAAACCAATACCATAGCAATCAGTGATTTTTTTCTGATTTTTCAGTACATAAATATAGATTTCAATTTACATTTGGACGATTTTATGGAAATTTTAAGGTTTCAGAACGCCTCTCAGATTAGTTTTTTGGTCATAACTCCGTCATTTTGCAAGATATATCTCTAAAACCAATACCATAGCAATCAGTGATTTTTTTCTGATTTTTCAGTATATAAATATAGATTTCAATTTACATTTTGACGATTTTATGGAAATTTTAAGGTTTCAGAACGCCTCTCAGATTAGTTTTTTGGTCATAACTCCGTCATTTTGCAAGATATATCTCTAAAATCAATACCATAGCAATCAGTGATTTTTTTCTGATTTTTCAGTACATAAATATAGATTTCAATTTACATTTGGACGATTTTATGGAAATTTTAAGAATTCAGAACGCCTCTCAGAATCGTTTTTTGGTCATAACTCCGTCATTTTGCAAGATATATCTCTATAACCAATACCATAGCAATCAGTGATTTTTTTCTGATTTTTCAGTATATAAATATAGATTTCAATTTACATTTGGACGATTTTATGGAAATTTTATGGTTTCAGAACGCCTCTCAGATTTGTTTTTTGGTCATAACTCCGTCATTTTGCAAGATATATCTCTAAAACCAAAACCACAGCAATCAGTGATTTTTTTCTGATTTTTCAGTATATAAATATAGATTTCAATTTACATTTGGACGATTTTATCTAAATTTTAATGTTTCAGATCGCCTCTAATAAAAATGAACTTGCAACAAAAGCATAGTATGAAGTAACACATATGTTAGCCAAACGCATGAAACCATTTTCGGATGCCGAACTAATAAAAAATTGTATGGAAACAGTAGTAAATACTTGTTTTGTAATTTTTCCAATTTTAAAGAAATACGTGACCAAATTTCAAATCTGCAGTTATCTGATCAAGTATTCGATTCAGAGATCAACGAATTAATAGATTGCCGATTTTTTTCTTTAGCATTAGATTCGTCAGTAGATATAAGCTCTACTTCTCAATTAATACTTTTTGTTAGGTTTTGTTCAAAAGATAATATTATTAAAGAAGACTTTTTGAAAGTCATACCGATGAAAAACCAAACTCGTGGTGTGGATTATTTTGAAACAATTTCTACATTTTTTGAAAAAAATAAAATAGATTGGAAATATTTAATTTCGATATGTACAGACGGTTTTCCTTCAATGACTGGAACTAATTCTGGTCTTGCTACTCTTATTAAGAATAAAATTGTAAAACCAAAATTAATCAATTTTCATTGTATTATTCATCAAGAAAATTTATCATGCAAATTTCCAAATGATTTTAGTGTTGTCATGAATAAAGCAATTAAAATCGTCAATTTTATCAGAGCTAGAGATTTAAATCACAGAAAATTTAAAGAATTTCTTTCCGAACTAAATTCCGAATACAGTGATATTATGTTTCATACTGAAGTACGATGACTAAGCAAAGGTAAAGTCTTAGAACGATTTTTTTCCCTTCGTGAAGAAATTAAATTATTTATCCACGAACAAATAGGTGAATTTCCTGAAATAAACTCATTAGAATTTTGGTACAAACTTGCATTTCTTGCAGATGTAACAAAAAGTTTAAATATACTTCAAACAAATCTGCAAGGAGAAAATAAACTTATCCCTCACATGGCCAGTAAGATTTTTGCTTTTGAAGAAAAGCTCAAAATGTACATTGAAGAAGTATTTGATAATGATTTTTCAAGTTTTTCCAATTTTGATGTAATGAAAAAAGAAAATAACATTTTTTCTGATGATACTGATATAGAAACTCTAAAACCACAATTGCTTGAACTATTGGTTTCTTTAAAAAATGAAATGAACAGTCGTTTCAATGATATTAAAAACTTAAGAAATGCATTTCGATTTATTGAAAATCCGTGGGCAGTAACTACAAAAGAAATATTTGAAATTAATATTATGAATCATAACATTGGTTTATTGAAAAATGAATTAATTGACTTACAGGAGGACATAACATTAAAAAATATTTTTAATGATAAAAATAATGCAATGGAATTTTGGAATACACTTGAGGAACATCAATACCCTTCCCTTTTATCAAATGTAAAAGCTATTCTAACATTTTTTGGGTCGACATATTTGTGTGAAGCTGCTTAATAAGTTAACATTTATAAAAAACAAATACAGAAATCGTTTGAGTGATGTGCATTTGGACGATTTACTGCGGTTGTCAACATCAAATACACCCGTAGACATAAACAAGATCATAAAACAAACAGAGAGGTACCGTCCATCAACATCAATACAACATTAAATCAAATAAATTAATCAAAAGCTAAATTAAAAATTATCAATCTAATAATTTAATAAATATATACTTTACTAATAATATAAATGAAAACATGTGTGACTTTTTCCTACAATACCCTTTCCTAACAAAATGTATAATATATATGTATATATAATTTTTATATTTTTAATTATTATCACTAAAAATGTATGCGGCCCGCAAGGTATTTTCAAAAATTACATTTGGCCCTTTCTAAAATCCTGGTGAGGACCACTGCTTTAGAGCATGAACATTAGAGGTTAGTTAACTTGAAAGGCGTTAAACGCACGTTAAGCGTGCGGGGGTTATCCAGGGGGTTAAACCCCTCCCCAATACTGAAGTGACGAATGACGAAATATCGCGTTGAAAGTAAGCAAGTATTGGACGAATTAGCAGTAAAAAGAAGACGTCTGCCATTAATATTGTGAGGTTAAAGCTTTAAAATGTTAATGTTTTTTTTCTTTTAATATATCTAAAATAATCAGAAGCGGAACTAGGAATTTTACGCCCGGGAAAAATTTTTAAATACACCTTATCATAAACAAAGTATCAAATACCCATTCCTATAATTTTGGATTCTGAACGGAGTGATGGAATCTATTGGTTTTACAATGATGTGTTTTTTTTTTTTATTTTTTATTTTTTTTTTTTTATATTTGTGCCTGACGACACCTTTTTTGGCAGTAAAAATGCTTCGATTTGCTTATGTAGCAACTTTTCTGAAAGGAAAGTGAATCTTGGTGAATAGTTGGTACTTTGGGGGGTCAAAAGTAAAAAATTTTCAATATTTTTTAAATGCGACGGGAAAAACCCTAAAAACGGGAGTTTTTACGCAAAACCAGTTTTCGACAAAATCAAATTTTTTATTTTACTATAACTCAAAAACTGATCGATGTAAATACTTGAAATTTTCATCAAATGTTTAGAATAGCGTTCTCTATATACCGTTAAATTTTCAAAGTATTTTGACTTTTATTGAGCTATTTACAGGCATTTAAAATATTCAATTTTTTTACATTTTATTTTTATAATCGGTGATAAAAAAAATTTGGCTCTTACAAAATACTTGAAAATTTAATAGAAGATTCCACAGAAGTAGTTCTTATTGTCATTCAAAAATTATTAAAATCCATAGGCACAATTTTTTTTTATAAGCGTTTGAACAGCGAATATTGACATAAAATTACATGTAAAATATAATATAATGTATAATATTCTAGACTGACAAATGATATCGGTTTTTTTAAAATGCCCAAACTCAAAAACGAAAAACCGCAACAACTTGAAATTATCATTAAATCTTTATATTGACGTTTTCTATACTTGGTTATGTTTTCAAAGTATTTTAATGTATTTTGACTTATTTATAGACAATTTATATTTTCGATTTTTCTAAATTTTTCGTTTCAAATTAAAATATACTTATTACAATATTTATAAATAACAATGTATTATATCCTAGACAAACATATTAACTCCGTTCAGAATCGTTTTTCGTATACAATGATACCTATCATTGAATTCAAATTTAACAAATCCATTATAATGACCTATCCTATAAAGAGTCGCACTTCACCGCCAAGTGTACAGCAGAGAGAGGCCCATCCGGTTCTTTTTTTCTAATAATTAGCATACAATCATACTTATTGAGTCTTAAACACATTATCATTATGAAAGATTAATATATATTTACTGTACACAAATAATAAAAAAATTACACACTTTAAAATGTTACGCCCGGGGATGAATCTCCGTCTTCCTCCTCACAGTTCCGCCCTTGAAAATAATATATGAGCACTTATACAAAACAAATTAAACTTAAATGAGAAAATACTCAGTAAATTTAAGCGTTAGTTTTATTTTATTCAGTCAAATTGTTTATACTTTATTCCTGTCATAATTTTGTTATAACTACAATTTTAAGTAGCAATTCTAAGATTTTTATAGAAGAAAATTACACTGATATTAAGATGTATTATAATCAGGTATGAACTCTTGATAAAACTATGTTAATATTTGTGATGATAAATTATTACCAAGAGTCAGGACACCCCCAAAAAAAATTCCAAAATATGCCACTGGACATTGCGGATGGAATTTATTTATTTATATTTATTTATTTGGAGAAAATTATTTCGAAAAACTGAAAATATTGAAATACAAACCTATCACTTCAAAACGTGCGCTGCAACTGAACACATTAATGCAAATCTATGAAATGTTATGACATATTCTAACGCGCGTTAACGTGCGTAAACAAGGTACTTGTGTTATCGATGCGTCACCCACCAACGCGCGTTATCACGAGTACAATTAGTATAATTTGTTTAATATTAGTAAGCGCTAGAGGTCTGCACAGGTCACTATATTGTGACCCGACCCAGTCCGAAAAAATTGTCGGTAACATATCACCGACCCAAGACATAAAATAATCGGACGGACATTTAATTCCTACTAAAATTATGATTTACTATCTCAACCCGACCCGAACCTTTTTTTTTTTTTCCAAATACACCGAAGTAACTCGGGGGGAATTCACCGTTAGGTAGTACTTCCTCCGAGTCACCGTGTGCCGTTTATTAAAACAAACAAACATACGAAATTTTTTAATGGAAGATGGCAAGCCAGTAGCCTGCTCACGCTTCATAACAATACTAATTGATTTACACAGAAAAGGGGGCTCTGTCCCCTCAAATTTGCCGTTCAGGCTACAACAAAAACTTAAAAATTTAAATTAAGGTCTAGGCTGTTCGCCCCTTCTGTATCGCTCTTCTTCTTCCTTTTGGCTCAGCACTCGTGAGGAAAATTCAGCCACCGCGTCCCAATTTGTCCGGCTCTCAATCATCCGCTCTACCATCGTGCTTGGATCCAGTGTCCCCAGTACCCGGATGACATCCTCTCGTTCGCTGCTCCAGCTCGGGCACACAAAAAGTGTGTGGTGAGCATCGTCTACCACCTCTCCACAGTGATGGCACTTTTCAGAGTCCTCCCTTCTGATTTTATACAAGTACTTTCCGAAACAGCCGTGACCACTAAGGGACTGCGTGAGGTGGAAAGTCAGTTGGCCATGCTTCCTGTTGCACCATGATGGTACGTCCTTTATGAGGGACCTCGTCCACGAGCCCTTGGTTTCAGTGGCTAACCGAGTCACCCACCGTTCGAGCGTCTTCTGGCGCAACGCTGTGGGACTAATCCGACCCGAACCCAACAAATTTTAAAAATTTCCGACCCGACCCGACCCAACACGAAAAAATTTCAAAATGTTATTTCATATAAAACAAAATGTTGTTATCATTGAATTGACCCAATCCTATCATAGTTAATACACTAAAATAAGGTCAATAAGAAGATAATAATAAGATAACTGAATTCTACGGAATTTTATACATCGATACATATATAGAGCATTTGCTGTATACTAATAGTTTATTTTTAATTGAAGAATGAAACATTGGGTCACAAGTGTCCCTGGGGTCTAAAAGGATTAAATAAAAGTTACTAAATATTTTATCATTCATAAACATTTTTCACATTTTATTCTTATTATGTATCAGGTTTAATAAGTTTAATTAAATGTATTAATTTTGTTTGACATTACATTTATGCAAACGTAATTTACATAATAATTTCATTAAAATTTTTTTTTTACAAAATTTCTTTTCACTTCATTTTTTTAAAAATGTCAGATCCGACCCGATAAAATTAAAAATAAGACCCGAACCATATCCGACCCGATGCAAGGTCTCTCGAACCCAATCCGATCCGTTATCGGGTTCGGGTCGGGTCAACGTGTTTAAATAACGCGCGTTCAACGCCTTTCATGTGAACTAGTCCTTATTATCTACGGTAGAAAGCTACCTATAGTATTTATAATCAATGGTAATAATATAAATAATGTTGGATTATAAATAAAGCTTTTTCGGACCCACTACACTGAAAAAAATTATTATGATCAGTTAATTAAAATTATTTTTCCAAGTGTACATGAGGCCCGGCTAAATTAAGGCCCGGGATGCAATTGCATCCCGGCATCCCTTGCCAGTCCCCCTCTAGTTATAAAGATTCTATTGATGCAATAAAGTTTATTATTATTAGAATGAAAAGTATAAGAAGTATGAAAAACAATTATTTATATAATGTATACAATAAATTATTGAATTCTTTTAATTGGTCTAATAAATATTAAAAAAATTACTGTATGAGATCATTAATGTATATGATTTTTTTCGTAATTGAAATTTATATAGGTTATTTATGACAATATAAGGTACTTCAAATTATGATAATTAATTACTTATACAGCACTTTTATTCAATATTTGATTATTTCTGCTATATTAACATATTATATAAATATTATACATATAAAGGTAAACATGTTTAAAGGTTAAGTTATCACATATAAAGTCAAAACGATGGTTTTGTGATTTCGTTTAGAGTGCGAGATACATATTATATTAGAGATGCTGCAGTAGCTTTTTGAGAATTATTCCATATCAACTTGTTATATGATTTTAAATGTAACGACACGTTTTATAGCAGCTGTAAATGTTGCAAACAGATTGGAGTGGATTATTTCTTGCAGATTATTAGTCAAATCAGAGGTACATAAACATATTATTATAAATATACATAGTCATATAGATAGGAGTAGTTACTTATAATTTAATAATTAGATATTAGGTACCTATATCTATACCTTACAGAATGCAATTAATATTCCACATGTCACAGTTTTATGGATTAAGTATACAATTATAGTGATTTGTATCGATTTGTCAAAATTTAATACTTAAACGTTCGTACATTTTTTATTTTTGGTAATAAGCTCAATTTTTTTCTCTTTGATTGGTGATAAATATATAATATATACCTATTTATCACCTAACAAAAATTATTTTATCGATATTTTCAAAAAAACATGGAAATTTGAATTTTCTATGGATAGTGCAAAACAAAATCTTTTAAAAAGTATACCATCCATATTACATATATATATACATATAAGCATTCAATGAAAATGTAATGTTTCTACGATCATTTATACTTGAGTTACAATGAAAACAAAAACCGATTTTGTTGAAAAGCGGTAGCTATATAAATTATTTTTTTTTTTATAATTTTCGTCATTTTTTTACAATTATTAAGAAATATTTTGAGAAATTTGTAAAATTATCCTTCAAAGCACCAATCAGACAATATTACTTTTTATTTTGTAATGGTCGAAGCAATCCTTCTGGTCGAAACCGTGTTATTTTATGCACGTGGTAAAGCTGGAACACAATATCTGTTAAATATTGTCTGTAGTCGCGCCAGACGTTTATTAATAAACACCAACACTGGTCAAAAACACCTAAATCTTTGACACGTCAAATTCTGAGTGAAATCGCACCACGGATTCGTGACTGTAGGGACTATCCAGGCTTATTCCTTTGTCGACATGCGACCGCAATGGTGTGATCCATTATACTGATGAAGTGATGACTGCATATGTCGTATACGATTATTACCGATAACAGAACACCTGTCCAAGTTGCGATCCATTATTCTACAGCAGTACCGAAACTAAATTAGCTCCAGGTAAGTGAAGGCACCGGAAACGGCCGGTTTGATTCATCAACGTTTACACCAGGTGCGTTGGCAAATTCGTATTAAAAGTTGTTGTTAGTGTTTTTTTGTTACGCGTTATGTTTTTGAAATTTCAAACTAATATCAATAATTACCGGCTGCCACCTAGACGATCCCTTTACAATTGTCGAACATAGTCTAACCTAACCCTCCTCCCCCACCAAGATCCCCGTGTTCCGGTACTGGCAGCGTGCGCTCAGCTAACCATTTATTAATAAACACACGGTTACCCCGCAGGCTGCAGCTGCCTGTAGGGTCGTCGCCCAAATAGAAGTGTAAGCAAAGCGGACAGGGTGCAGCTTGATCATTATATCCGGTATTCTAGCCGCAGCACTCAACAGTCGCGCGTGTGCCGGTAAAGTATTGCGAAAACGCGCCTACGCACATTCATTCGCGTCATTCGCGGTTCTAGTCTGCGTAGGTAACTATAGCGTGCGTGTGCGAAATATTACAGTATCAGACGTGGGCGTGGCTTAAACGATTGTTCGCTTATCACCATCGTCCGTTTCGTCGACGACTGTAATTTTGTTGCGCCTTTATCAATATCCCAAACGTTCGAAAAACGCTGATATGATTTTTTTCCCCTTGCAAACAAAACGATGAACACTTGTCAAACGTCATGTAAACGGTGAATTGAAGTGAAAAAAAAAAAAAAAAATACGACATGTAACACGTTGCACGCAGGTAGTTGACGAAAGGACCACCACACGATGGGAACGACGGCGGACGAACAGCAACAATTTTCCTACCCACTGCACGAGTGCGTGTTCGAAGGCGACGTCCAAGAGTTCGCCAGGTTGATGAGGACGGAAGATTTGTCCAGGAAAGACAAACATGGTACGTCGAGTGTGGAGTTATGATAATAGGAGGAATTATTGGTGGCGGATCTAGAAATATGAAGTGGAAGGGGGCTAATTTGTATTTACTGCAAGACAAAATATGTAATTTTAGTAAACACATAGTGTGTTGGCTACCTATAATATATTTTAAAATTATAAAATATGAAAAATTAAGAAGTTCATTTGTCTTTTGACCAATGTTTAATTTAAGACATACCTATAACATATTTATTACATACTGAATTAGTATATAATATGTCCAAAGGGGGGAAGCTGAATCTCTTTCGCCGCCCTTGGTTCTGCACCTGTGAATTATTATATGTTATTGATACACGACGCATGTAGGTAAATGGCTAGGTTGTGTTACATACTATTCTTTCTGTTATAGGTAACACAGCTCTACATTTGGCCATCATGCTCGGGTCGTAAAGGTAATTAGTTACATTATTTGAACAATATAAATAAAGTATATAATACTGTTTCTCCAGTTAATCGATAAGCTGCTATTATCCAACCGATTGTTCATTTTTTTAAGAGTAAGTATTTAATTTTAATACTAACCGAATTGAATTTTAGATATAGTGCAACTATTACTTGCTCACAACGCACCGGTGAAGGTAAAAAATCTGAGTGGATGGACACCATTAGCTGAAGCTGTTAGCTATGGGGATCGTATTACTAGTAAGTTCATTGTGTATTGTTCTATTTATATAACTTATTATTTTATCAATAATAGTAACTAATAATTCTAGTGATTTTTCTTATAACAAATAATCCCTATAATATGAATTGATTGTTGGTAATCGTTATATAGTACCGATATATATATTTTGTAGACTAATTTATAGAAATTATCATGTAACATTAAGTGACAACATTAGATATACATGTTGTGCATAATTTTAGTTAATATAATTAATAGCTTAAATATTATTGACTTGAAGTAAATCATTTACATTAAATGTATATTTTGATGGAAATAAATTGTATTTATTACAATAGGTTTTAAATGGCAGTTTAAATTATAACTTACATAATAAGTTTCTTTAACTATAGAAATATGTTGGATGATATGTGTCTATAATTAAACTGAAATGTATTAATTTAATTAATGAACAAAATTACAAGTTTAATTTATTTTTTTCTTATTTATGGAACCCTATGTCTGCTTTTTTTGCATCTGAGTTTATTGTTCCCCAAATTGTATTGAACTGTTTATGAATTGAAATATACAGAATAAGTTATAAGATTTTATTTAAAACTTTGAAGCAATAAGATTCTGTAGTTGTATCAATACAACTGAGTTTATTCAGTCCTCATTAACTCAAAATACATTTTCTTCATAGGTGTTTTAATATAATTTTATGCAGATAACACATTTTTCTACCTCTTCAGGTTTGATTTATATAATATAACGACTGTATCAATTCAGTAATAAAATTAAGATATTTCAATATTAATTTATAAGCTTTATTTACAACTAGTATAACTAAGAAATTAAAAATACATTGTTTAAATGTTTTATTGTAATAAATTGTATTATAGCCAAGTAAGATTTTTGTTACTTATTAATAATAAAAATAATAATTATTAGGTAATAACTAATAGCTATAACTTACAAATTATTTTAAGATTTATTAACATTAATGTTCCCATCTATAACTAAGTTACGGTTATCCAGATTATTGTCACTTTGTATTGAAACAAATAAGCCAGGAATAACATCTTCTAGATTAAAACAAGCCATTTGAATTTCATTATTATTACTATTTATTACTAATTCTTTAAGTTGAGTTAATTTTTGAAGACCAGATATTCCTGCAGCTGTTACTTGAGGGCAATTTGAAATATCTAAATATTCCAAGTTAGGCACTGCATATCCAATGTAATCTAAGTACCAATTATTTAGTACTGGATTATTTCTTAGTCTTAACCATTTTAATTTGTACAGATTTTTAAATTTTCTAATCCTTGATAATATAATATTATATCTGATGCATCAATAGCTTCAACAAAAAACTTTGGATCATAAGTTCCAGGTAAATTAATATTATACTCTTCTCTTTTATTTTCCCATTTTATAAAATTATCTTGGCCCCGGAATCTAATAGCAGCATTTCGGTACACAAAAAAATGTGCTGCTGCTATATCACTTCCTAATGCTTTTACACGCTCAGCTGTATAACGTTGGGTGTATTTATTATACTCAATATTTTGACGTTTCATCCAATTATATATACTTTTCATTGACCAATCATATGTCATAATACGTGGTGGTCCAAATTTATCATGAGGGATTAACCATTTGATAAATGAACTAGCTTCTTTATTTCTTTCATGATATGATGTACGCATAAGTTTCTCATACAATTTTTTGTTCTCCTCATCTGATAAATCTTTGGAATTGGAAGAAGACCTTTTTACTAAAAATATTTGTTGTCGACACAATGGATACAATCTTCGTAGACTATTCATCTTAAGACATATATTTTTACAAATTAGTTGACTTTAAACTTTTATTAAAAGTAATTTATTTCAAAATTTAAATATCATATTAAACTACTTACATTTTTATTAATGAAATGCTATAATAATGTAATAAAATAACTAATGATGTAGACTAATTTTAATTTAAGTTATAAAAGCAATACATTTATTTTTCTTTATCAAGACTTATATTTCTGATAATACGATTTCAGTGTTGCCAAAAATTGCAAAGCATATTGATAATAATGAAACATTAATATATGATTATCAAGATAGATAAGAAGACTTCTTATCTACCTCGATGCCCGTCCCATATGACACGGGCTAAGATTATACTATTATATTAGTCCATGATATATGATAATACGTTAAAATCATATAATATGATTAGCTTTAATATTTCATTAGGTATTTTACATTTTTATTTAGTAATTATTATATAAATTTGAGTCTGAATTATATTTATATCCAGGATGGGGGGAACATTAAGTCAACACTTATGTTTTTCCTATAATCTATGTTCAAATATTTTATTAAAAATCATGTTTTGTTATACAATTCATTATTTTAATATCTATACTTATTAATCAAAAGTTCTCTACTTACTTTACATATGTTACAAAATTCGTTAACATTTTATTTACAATATATTTGTATAAATGTACAATATTTATATTATTAAGTATTATAATTATTTTAACTTGACTTACCATAACATACAAAGTTAATTTTTTTTTAAAAAATGATTTCTTTATTTGGTACTTTTCCAAACAAATCCATCATGGAAAAGTATAGAAATTAATTATTATTATTTTAAAAATTAAAATATAT
>JASXSY010003067.1:0-112148 GCA_034509805.1 Sipha maydis | reverse complement strand
GAATTAAACGGAAGATATTAATATCCATGTAATTATTATACGTGAATTTCATATAAGTTCACATGAGAACACACCGTAGTATCTATACCTGCGAAACGGCTGGTATTTACTGGGCTAACGTTGTAATAGTTTTTGAAATGAATTTGCGTTTTACAAACTCACTGAGTATTTAAAATAAGTATTATATATTATGTACCGAATCATCAAAATTTCTTGTAACAGCGGTTTTCTCAAATATATATGTAAAATTCAGAACACACGGTGTATCATATAGTATACTCGTAGTTCCACAATGTGGAATGTAATCGATATTTTGACTTACATCATGGGAACGCTTGCTAAAACAAAACGATCGTACATTAAACTGCATAATATTATAATGGCAGGATGCTCAGCTGTCACCTACTGAGATGGCGGTAGATGAAATACGAATTCTCGATTTCACTAATCAACATTTTTTTTTTTTTATTATTATACTATATTGTGCGTACACGTTGAAGATATCGAATTACAATAATTATATTATTACACGGGTACACATTCGAGATTTGGAAACCGATGACAACGGTTGTGGGAGCCGATTATTAACCGCAAACACTCCTGAGTGTTGGCTATGTATTTATCGATGGTCGAACACATATCTTGTTAATCTATTATCTCGTATCTAACGTTAACCTGCGAAATAATCGAAATGTTGGATGAAATACGCGCAAAAACGCGCTGTTACCATATAACAATAATAATAATAACATAAATATGATGTAATTCTGATGATCACGCGATTACAAAGATTGTTTTTGTCATTTAAAATGTCCATGTGCTATGTATTTAAACATAAACCACGTTTATGGTATACGTAATCTTAGTACATTAAAATGTGTGTCGCGCATAAGATGTTCGGGTTCGATTTATTAAAACAAACAAATGTAGCACTGATGGGCCCAAATCCTTCACTTAACGTGGTCCTTGGTCGTTGTACGTATTATAACGCGATCTGCGAACGTGTTATCATAATATACAACCGTTCGGGTTGTACCGTCGGTTCAATAAAACGTTCAATAAGATATCCTACGATGTCGATGCAGCAACTACACTAATTTAGACCCGTGCGTGAAAACAACGTTAATGCCTTTCCCTCCCGCTCTCGGTGGCCGCAGGGAAACCTTTTTTCAACCTTTAATCTAACCTTTAATCAATTGTAACCAAACTGTGATTGGTCCTTGTTGTACAGGTCGCAATTGAAACGTTGATGTACGTTACGGTACGAAATCGATAGATTATTGTTCGATCTCCGTTAATCTAGTTATGTTACCGAAATTACATTTGTTTCGACGTATTTTTCGATTTTCATCATCGGGGCCCGTGCGTTTGACACCCGCAACGCACTCGGATCACGCGGCACTGGACGACGCGTTCTACAACGGTGCACAACGCTACGAATGTTGGCGGCAAAACACGTATCGTCAACAGTTCGGGGATGGAAAGCGGTACTGGACTGCGTAACTTTTGGTTTCAACCGCGCCCGCGGTTTGCATTATGTTGACACCCAAGAACACACATGTGTTATGTTCATTTTTCTTATTATTGGCAAATCTCTAAGGAAGATTTGATGTTTGCACAACTCTAGAACAAATAGTCACTAACCAAATAAAAATATTAATTCTGAAGGATTTGAAAGAAGAACAGGCGATTTATCTTAAAGTACAGTTTTATTTACTTGAATTATAAAAAAAAAAAAAATTCTTATAGAATACAATATATGAATAAGTACAGGTTACAAATATATTATTGCAACGTGTTGGTGTAAGAATAATTAAAATAAATAAAATGATATAATTTGTCAACTTTTTAATGTTTTCTATTAATTTTTATCATGAAATGGTAACGTACGTGCACTTGATTGTACCGCCTACCATGATTTCAACTACGTCAATATCTCAACTATGCTAAATGTGAATACGTGGACTCTTAAGTATCGATATCATTTACGAACACTGCACAGACTGAAACAGTCGATCGCGGTAAGCAAACGACATGCGCGCCGTGTTCGCGGACGAGCGAGCAATAAAATACTATACGGTGCACCGGAACATTGAAACGGACGTGTTATCTGCTGGAAACGTGATTGGCAGAAAAAAAAAATTGTTTTTTATGGAAGCGATTTCGCGTCAACGAACGGATCGTAAAAATCCGCGTCCGACTTCCAGAACACGGTACACGTGTCGTTCGAAACGTTTGTGCAACGATAAACAACGTGTTTGGACGGACGCGTACGTATTGGATGTGAGTGCACACCGTTCGTCGTCAATGCGGTGTACGCGAGCACGTCGGTTCAGCGATGTATTACGTATGTACGTCGTAGCGCGTTGTTCGGTCGTATCGTCGACATTGTTCGTAAATTGAACGAACGCGAGAGGCGATTTTTCTTCGGTAAAGTGAACGTTTTGAACTCGAACCCTTCAAATCGGTCGTAACGAGACGATACCAAAGAGACAGCCGAGCTGAGACGGTTTCACTGGTGTTTTCGTTCTGTTTTATGTGCACCGCGGTCCATCGGGTTCCATATCGATTATAGTTGGTAAATGTCATCCGAACGAAAATGTATCCGTCTTCGATTCCATACCCAAGTGTAATAACAGTGAACAACTTCTGGAAGCTTTTCAAGAAGCGAAACAACCATTGTAGTCTTTCAATAAAAAATTCATTCGGCGAACGATCGAATTAACAATTCCGAGTAGAATACATCGCAGTGTCGTAATAAGTTTGAATGGATTCATCGTAATGTAAGAGATGATTGGATACAAAACGGTTTGAACACGATGACGGGTGGTAGCTATAGTGACTCTTAATGACATCACATTACGATAGCGATTTGATTGAGAACAGGGATATTTCAAAGGTAACACGAATCTTCAACTTTAATCAATGGTCAATGGTACACATTACAGTGTAATGACTGGACGCTTTGGTTAACTATTGCAAAAGCTCGTGTGTAACATCGTAAGGTTAACTCGAGACTTATACGTGGAATTATGACATTTTACAATTATCCGCAAAATATAATGAGAAATGATTGCAATTTCACCGTTACCGTAAAATTAGTCTGAATTGATACAAAACAATGGTAAAAAGTGTTAAGAATATGATTAGAAAAAAGAAAAATAAGTTGATTGGAGAAATATAAAAAGAGTCATCATGATGGACTACTCGCTGCGTGTGTAATGATGAAGTCGTATGACTGAAATCGACCGAAATTGATGTAATATCTTATGTTAACGTCTTATGGTAAATATTTGTTGGACCACCCAGACAGGTAAAATATTCCGTGATTGAAAATAATTGTAGTATTCCATGCATTGTAAGAGTGCTGATGAGAATATTTCAACGTTCACGAGTTTTTTTTTTTTATATATAAGAGCAGTAGTACCTAATGATGTAGAGTTCTTACAAGTCAATTTTGACAATTCATCTAAACCCATAACGTCAGTGATGTTTTTGAAAAACTTTGATTATGTTGCTTACACAACACGTTTGAGAAATAGAAACGATTATAGTTTGAGCCACCAGATTACAGATTTGTCATGTCAGTAAATGGGATAGAACATTAGAAGGTGGTTGGAAGACGTTATCCATTATCGAAGACCTAATATCGGTTGGAAGACGAGAATATTATCTTTCCAACGTTATGAATATGAGATCAATGTAACGAGGAGAAATTTGGTGTAAGACGAATTCGTAACGTTTACCACATTTATGTTGAAAGCGCGTGATTATGGGATTTTTTCGTTTAAATTGGATCAAATAGAACTATATACCGATATATAACGATAGGTACGTGTTTATAAAAAGTCAGTAGCAAATAACTAAATAGCTCATTACCGCGAGCACTCAACGAGCGCGTGGCCTACAGTAACCAACCGCAGTAAACACCAAATTCCATACTTATACAATACGCCTTATTACTAAATAGAGTCATTCGGAAATTGTATCGTTCTTTCATTCTTCTCTTACAAAACAAATTGAAAAATATGTCACTATAGTGTTTTTAAGTTTAATTAATTTTGACATGTCCACTACTGCGCGATAATGCGTTTTATTTCACTATTATAATACAGAACTAAAAATGCGTACAGTTACAACTAACAATATTACGCTTGTTGTCCAACAGGAACAAAGCATTACAATACCGCAGTAACAGTTACGCATAATACATAAATACCGTTCCTCACGGGTTTCTTTCGTTGGCCAGTTGAGGATAGTAGATTACACTTTCGTTTTTATCTAATCGACAGTGCGCCACCCGAATATATCGATACTTGAGTGCTGTGAATAAAATACGGATTAACCAACTGTTCAGATTGCAGTTGTTAGGTAATTTAATGTACCGACCGTCCGGTTTAAAACAAGTACATTTCTACTACTGATACTGTTTTAGAACGGAAATCAAGTCATCTCGGACGTGAAAGAGCTATGAGATAAATAATATAACACCGTAAAAAAAGCCGATCGGTTCGGTCGACACATTTATCCCTGTATAAAATTCTGAAGCACACAAGTTTACGTGGATATCGGACCTCTCCCTACTCGAAAAATTTTTTCGTATCTGCTCTTATATGGCAATTCTTAATCATTTAAATGTAAATAAAGTACTCTTAATTTGAAATGTAACTGGAAATAAAACGAAAATCATATTTATTATTGTAAAATGTTCTAATATGGATTGGAAGCTGGAGATAATGGAATGTTTTTAGACCTCTCTCCTTCCCAAATAAAATTTTGTCTACTCTACTGACTCTTTTTTCCATCGATCACATGATGAGTTTTATGCAACACTTCCCCTGGTAACAATAAGTATATACAATTTACTGCACACTTCTTCGATTGCCGTGACGAATTACATTGTGGACATGCTCAGCCGATAACTCAAACACAAGATCATTGTTATTCCCACCACATAATTAGCTACCGGAACAGACACTTTGAATAATTGCCGTCTATAATTTGGCACTCGATCGTTAATCTGTTTGTGAATTTTATTATTAAAACGTATTTGTACCATACCAATATACATCCTACATTGTTGACTTTGATATGGATGATTTTTGAATTTTTCACACTTATCTATATTTCTGTTTTTTTTTTTTTTTTTTTACTTTATGGCTTTATTATTTTATTTACATTCTTTATTGCTGAAAATTACTTTTAAGCGAATAGTCTTCGAAATTTCCATGATATTATGGCATATTATTTAACCCATTTTTTGAACATAATATATTTCACTTTCTCGAGAGTTTTTACGACAGACTATTTGTTAAAATATCGATATATGTCAACCAAAAAAGAAAAACATCGCTTTTAAGTCTTTAATAATTGCTTGAAAACCTATTATGTACTTATTTATACCTAATATCTATGGACACAAGACTTAGGTGGATTAGTTAATTAACAAGAATACCTATTTAATAAAGTCGTTTGAAAATAAAAACAAACACTTGATTTTTCTAGATTAAATTGTATCACTTAACATTATAGTATATGACTTATTTAATATACTATTTCAGTGTAAATTCATGGTAGCTAATATAAAAAAAAAAAAATGTTTTTTAAAATATTTATAGAATATACTAACGTATATTATATGCATTTAAGTAAAATATGTTGCCTACTGCATAAGTATAATTTTGGTGAAATTTTTATTTTATAATTAATTTTAATAATATGTCTTTAGGTAAAAAGGGACTTCAAAATTTACTCTTTAAACAGTTAATTAAACTTAAAAGTTTCATGTTTATAAGGTGCATTGTGATACCAATTTTACTTTAGAAATATTATCCCTGAAAATAATAAAATATGTAATTTCATCCCCAATGAAATAAGTACAACTATAATAACTTGTTTTATAACCTAATACTAAAATTTGGTTTATAATTAACTTATACTTAACTCAATTTTCAAATCAAAATACTGTACAGATTAGGTATATTCATATCTTAAAAGTATAAATCTACATATATATATATATATGTATAAAATCCAAATACCACTTAGTCACTGATCGCTGTGAAACAAAAACTATGTAACGTACGAACTTGAAATTTGGAATATAGATTCTTCTCATATTTTCATCGTGCAATTAGAAAGGATTTTTTGAAAATCGCATTATTAAGGATCGAAACTGTTTTGGACTTTATGTATAAACTTTTTCATTTGGTTATCTAGGAAATATGTTGATGTGCTTAATATGTTGATTTTATAGATGTGTAAGTTTTTAAACAGTATGAATCAATAAAGTCAATAACATTCAACTAGTATACTATAGTATTAACCATGAAAATCTAGTAGCCTTACAAAAATAATTGTCGGAACAAGTTATTTATCATCGTTTTATGGTAACAATTAAATACAAACTTTCATACTTTAGAACCATAAATTGTGTTTTAATAAATTATGTTAACAGGTTAATAGAAATCAAGAATCGAGCATTTTTTTTTTTTATTTAACGAAATTTACCAACATAAGTAGATTTTACATGATTATACGATTAACAAAAAAATATATGTATATAATTATATTTATATATATGTTCAAGTAAATTATATGTTAAGGTGTTTTATTCAAATGTACACACAAGTACCTACATGGACATTTTATTTAAAAAAATTAAAAGATTTAAGAATATTTTTGTAAAGGGTCTATTAATATATTTTAAATTCTATTATTTACGAGTATATTATATTAAATTAAAAGTATTAAGTAATTTATGATTATAGATTGGAAATATAATGTTGCTATTTTAAGGAACTATTCAATTTATTGTTCATAGTATATTATAAATTTCTGTGTGTCACGAAATCATTTAAACCTAGTTAATGTATGCTTTATAACTGAGTAAACTTACTCTATTTATACATACCTATCTAATATTAAATCATATTTTTTTTTAAAAGGTTGGGTTTCAAAACAAAAAAATTCTAAGTTAACTGGGTAAATTTCAATAATAACGATATAAACGAAAAATATAATTGTGGATTTTATTTGATACGTTATAAATCTTGAAAGTTAAAACATTTATTTGTATCAAGATATAACAACTTTTTTCGTAATACAACTGAAAAAAGATATTATTTTTGTAATATTACTAAATTTTTTAATAAAAAAAAGTTTAACTAGAAATCATGTTACAATTTATAGTACTATAATTCTAGAATAATTTTGTATATTATTTTATCCTTAATTTTGTTATATAACTTTCTAAGTTTATAATATAATATTTTCATTATGATTAAATCAGAGAATACTATAATAATGTTATAAAAAAGGTGTCGTCGTTTATTATACATTTTTTAAGTTACATTATTGGAATTTTTTTTTTCAGAATTGTTAACTCATGTGATCTATTAATTTCAAACTCAAAAATGCCAGTCTTAACAATAATAATTGTATACAATATATTTTGACAATTCAAAATATAATATATTTTATGATATTATCATTCTATTCCGTTATTTGTATTGTTTTATTTTATAAATCCTCACTATTTAACCCTTTATTTTTTACTTCTTTTAGCCGTGAGGCTATTTTAGACTGTCGATTTATGAACCATAAAAATTATAATTTTGATTTGTCGAAGACCAGTGTATATGAACATCATATATCTGTTTATAATATTATACTTCTGTTATTATTGATTTATAAACAAAATCGGATTGCGATTGTTTAAAGTTCCAAAAATAATAGTTTTAAGATATAATAATAAAAATCTAGTATTATTTTATTACAAAATTAAATTATAAATTTTCAAAAAACTTTATACTGCAAATCAAAGTATTATTATATTTTTTTTTTTTTTTTATTCTTCGAGTCTTTAGGGTCAGCAATCCTAGTTGTATTTACTACCATATGCCTCTAACTCTCACCAATACACACACACACACACACACACATACACATACATATTATATGCCTTCTTATTATTTTCATTTATAACCAATCATCTATTTTCTTTCTTTTAACCTTTACTTTCATGACGACTAACTGTTGAATAATAATATAATTATACATAGGTACCAAATAAAATTTACCAAGATATTTTTTGTTAACAAATCACATGCTATTTATATTTTGAACCATGCATACCTATACATTTTACACTCCATTCCTATTACAATAATTTTATTTAATAGAACTATAATTTCAATCGATCATTACAAGTATAAAAATATTCGCCATATACGAATATAGTCAAGTAATATACAGTAAGTGAACAGGTTGTAGGTCATCTGTTTATTTTTATTTCTAAAACCTTACCTTTCTCTATTATAGTACCTCCATCTACTTTATGTCATACACTTTTCAGTGTTTTCTAATGATTAGGTAGGTAAGTACAGCAGTTAATCGGCAATTATTGATGGTCATTCAGTCATAAATTATTATACATATGAATGTATACTTGTACACACTTATGAGATGTTTGATTTTAAACACTAGAATTTATAGTATTTATAATTACTCTAACATAAATTATATTCAAGGTGAATTTATTTATTCAAATTAATTTAGGAAGCGAAAAATATTACTTGGCATGAACGAAGAAACATTGTTACGAAAATGTAATCAGTTTCAAAATAAATGCTCAGATGTAATAGGACCAAGTTTTTCATTTTAATTTCTCAATGTTTATCATTTCATTCTACCTGAATTAATTGAGGCGTGCACTGTTCACTAATTTTGCAAAAATATAACCAAAGTTGGTGTGCTTGAATGTGATACAATATAAGTGTACACAGCAATTTTACTCTTTCACACCATTCCAATAACTTCTGCTGGATCAGAAAAATTTTTCAGAAAATTTAAAATGATAAAAAATTACCTAAGAAATACTACAGGACAAGATCAATTTTAATATTTGTCTATAATTATCATTAAAAATGAGGTGGTTTCAAATTAGATTTAAGTATAGTGATAAATATGTTTGCTAATATTATATATATATTTATATTTAGTTTAAAGTCTTTAACGAGCTTTAATATTAGCAAAATTATTTATCACTATGCTCAAATCCAATTTGAAACCACCTCGTTTTTAATGACAATTATTTTATATATATATATATATATATATATATATATATATATATATATATATATATATATATATATATATATATATATATATAATCAAAACAAAAACCCTCCGTCTAACTCCTTGTAAAAATTAACTAAGTAAAAAAAAATAGAAAAAAAATTAAAAAAAAAGTCATTGTATAACCAAAACATTTTTCGCTTCATATAGAATTTATAAAACCAGTAATTTTATAGTACTATAAAGATGTGATATCATAAATAAATGCTAAGTAAACTGAATTTAAGTATATTTAGTCTGTTTCGATAATTTATTTACTTGGCGAGGAAATTTTTTACTTCATACGATACAATATAAGAACCGTGGCGCTGGATGAATAATTAGACAATTAGACATTATAAATTAAAAATATTACAGTGTACATTTCTATACTAATCAAAATTATACTCTACAACCAATAATAACACTGTATACTCTATATTAATAATAATAATAAAATGTCCTCGCCAAGTAAATAAATTATCGAAACAGACTAAATATACTTAAATTCAGTTTACTTAGCATTATGTATTTTGTATTTTTATAAATGTGGTATTTATTTGTGAACAAACCGTAATATTTTTCAAAGTCATCGATCGATCACACACATCATACACACTCAAACTTGTGTCTCATATGAAAACGAGTAGTGTGTGAAGTAAGTATGTTTTTAAAGCTACTGGTAACCTAACCACCCATCCAATATCAGTAAAAGGGCCTAGTTTATTTACTGCCCCAGGGCCCTTCCCCATCTAATTATAGCACTGATTGGTACGTATACATACGCTGTATACCTGTTAGTAGATTTTAAATTTTCAGCGTATACCTAATGTAAAATATTATTTTACGGGTGTACACTACTAAAATAACTCAAAAACCAATTATAACTTATTTAACAATTCATGGAAAAATTTTTTACGAACTACGTAGTTTGGATGCAATATTTATCTGTTGAAGATTACGGTGTACGTTGTGTTTAATGTATTTTAAGAAGAATTTTGTAAATTAAATTTGCCCGCAGGAGAGAGAGAGGTTAAAGGGGCCATTACCTTTCCTAGGAATTATTTAAAACTATTGTTATGGAATTTTATCCTACGGACGGGCTTATTGGGGTGAGTACTCGATACACGTAACTGCTTCAATGGAAAATAAACTTTGTGCCGTCACTGCTTGTATTGCAAATATTTTAAAAATAACTTGGTCCAACTACAAATTGTAAAAGTAGTCATTATACTTAGTAAATAGTATCTCATATAAACGTGTAGGTATACGGGTATACAGTAAAATAATTGCATTGATATACAGCAACTCTGGACTAAAAGTGCTATTGCTTATAATGCCTTTGTAAAATAATCGGCGTACGATGTTTCATCAAGTTAAAATCTATTCGAAATGGATTATTATATGATTTCCTCGCCGTAATAGCAAGAGCATAGGTGTTAATTGAGTGAAAAAAAAAAAAATGCATTTCATGCGACTTCTGTAACGACGTGTTATGTAACTCGCGTTTATGGGTCACATAGATCCATAATAGAATGATTTATCAAGTCGGACAATATTATTATATGACGAAATAACGGTCAATAAACTAATAATCGCTCGTGTTATTGTTACTAAACGTAGATACTAAGTATACGAATCACTATGTACAGTAGCAACAGTATATGACCATTGATTAAATAAATTAAACCAATGGTATTACACGTAGATGCGGTATGCAAATGGTACAGAATTTTTAAACCGCAAAATGTTCACCAGCATACGGTCTACGGTGTATATGTCCACATCGGACTGCGTCGTTATTCGATAGTGTTATTATGTAACACGATTAATTACGATTAATATTCAGTGCCGGTGTTCCAGTCAAATCATACCCCCGGAAAATATTACCGGATAGGGGGTGAGATTTTCCTAGGCATATTTTACCCCCGGTAAAATTATCCTAGGTTATCTTTACCCCCGGTAAAATTATACTAGTTTAATTTTACCCACTTCAGGGGGTAAGAATTTACTAGGGTAGGAATATTGTACCTCCAAGGGGGTATGATTTTCCTAGGATATTCTTACACCCCCTCCCCCCGGTACAATATTCCTAGGACTTAACTACGTTCTAAAAACATTGCACAAATAAAATTATTTTTATAAGCGAACTGTTTTTTATGTAAAGACAATGGTGTAGGTATATACTTAAGGTATAAATCACAATTTTGCTAATTTTCTATATTTTATGATTTTCCGGTAACTGGTGGAATAAACATGTAAAAAAGTTCGGTGTGGTCGATAACGCCTTGCAAATTATTTTCAAAAGTACTATGATTTCGATATACAGACATTTATAACACACGTATACACGATAATATACTGATCAAAGGTTCACATTTGTTGGCCGGGCCGGGTAGGCTAGACTATTGCATGCGTTTTGACTATTGTGATAATACAGAATGGCCATATATAAGTTTTCGCCCAAAAAGAGGAAATAACGTTTTATTTCGAGTGTTTATAATTATTTTCCAATCAAATATTAAATGTTAATTTTGATTCTTTAAGTATTCAAAAATTGTATATGTTCTATAAGACAAAAAAAAAAATAACCAAATAAATAACTCTATTGATTAACTAAAACACTTTAATATATTTGTATATAATAAGTTATTAAATTTACATTATTTCACATCTGATTGATAAATCATAGAAATATTATTATCTGTAGCTGTGAACAGATAAAAACTACATTTGAAATGCCAAACAATTCTTACGCAGCCAAAAGTATATTACTGGCAATGAAAAATATATATATAAAAAAAAAGAAAAAAATACTAAAATTTGGGGTCAAGTAGGTATATAAATAAAATAATATAACAATTATTCTGTATTATTATTTACAAGAAAAAAAAATATATATATATATAAAAATAATAATAAGTTTATAATAATGATTTGGGACTTGATGACACACTTATCGTCTAGACGTCGGCGGTGCTGGGGTATGCTGCATACAACCTTCAACGTTCTCCGGCCAATCGCATACGTTCTCTTTCGGGTTGAACACCAAATTCGACGGGCACGGCATATGATGTTTCCTCTCGCCTTCGCACATGTAGTACATTGTGCAGTCCGCTTTGTCCGGGTGGTAAGATATATGGCCGTCTTCTTCTTCGCACGTCACGGATGTCGCTAGAAGAAAAAAAAAGAATGAGGGTTTTTTTTTTTTGTTAGAAAATCCTTTACACGAAATGTGCTAGGCAACAAAACATACATCATACGTAATAATAACACTATGACATGTATTCGTACAAAGTTTTTCATGTGAAAACGTCATAATTACAATTTTTGTCATATGATCATTTAACTTACTATTTCAGTTAAAACATTACTATTATAATGAACTGTCAATTTTAATTATTAATTACGAGACGATTGTTTATTAACTATATAATTTTAATTATTTTAGTAATATTTAAGTAATAATCTTTCTATATAAATAATACAAATTTGGATTAGTTACACTAGTTATAACTCAAGTACGGCTGGACAAATTTTGATGGTCGCTGATTTGTTAGATTCGTCCCCGACCCAAATAACAGAATAACTATTAAAATATATCGGAAAAGTTTAGGTGAAAATAAATAAACGAAATAATTATCAAGATAGATATTACTAGAATTACTTTAAACATATTAAAGTAACGTAATAATATTATTTTTTCCATTCATTGAGCAGCGTGTGACCAATGTTAGGATCCAAATTATCTGAAATTAATTTTTAAATCGTGCCAACGTCGTCGTCGAGTTCATTACCGAAATCCCGTGTTATTATTTGAAACGGGTCACCGAGAAAGGTCGAAAAGGATGTACAACCGTCACAATCGCCACGTCAGTGTGTTCGCGATCCTATTGCAACTTTATTTTAGTAACACAAGGTACTTCATTGAAAAGATCAACTCATATGTAATCCATGCAGCAAAATACGTAGCTTTAGCAATGGAAATTGCTTGTCGACCCGTTATCGAAATATTTGATTTTTATAGTCTTATTAAATCTTTATTTTCTTTATATACATATATACATACATACATATATATATATATATATATATATATATATATATATATATATATATATATATATATATATATATATTATCCTATTGAACTATTGAACCTAATACATTCATTTTATTATATAAATTAAAATCATAAATTAAGTTTAGCTATAAGATGTTAGAACATTCATTGACTATTAGGGGGTAAGAAGTTGGCCGGGAGCGCGAGTTTGTAGTAAAGAAATAATATTAATTATAAAGCAAACTGTATTTTAGATTCTGAACGGAGTGAAGAATGTATTGATTTTACAATGATGTGTGTTTTTTTTTTTTTTTTTTTTTTTTTTTTTGTGTCTGTCGACACGTTTTGGGGCAGTAAAAATGCTTCGATTGCCTTATGAAGCAACTTTTCTGAAAGGAAAGTGAATCTATTTGGTACTTTGGGGGGTCAAAAGTTAAAAATTTCCAATATTTTTTAAATGCGACGGGAAAAACCATAAAAAAATTTGGGAAAAACGGGAGTTTTTACGCAAAACCAGTTTTTGACATAATCAAATATTTGATTTTGCTATAACTCAAAAACTAATCGATTTAAATACTTGAAATTTTCACCAAATGTTTAGATTAGCGTTCTCTATACACCATTAAATTTTCAAAGTATTTTGACTTTTATGAAGCTATTTATAGACAATTGAAATTTTCAATATTTTTAAGTATTTTTTTTATAAATAACGATAAAATTTTTTTGGCTGCCTAGAAAATTTTGAAAATTTAATACAAGGTTTCTTATAAGTTGTTCCTTAACTGATAAAAAAAAATCTAAAATCGTAAGTCACAATTTTTTTTTATAAGTGCTCAAAGTTCTAATTTATACGAAATATGTAAAAATCACGATAATTTGCAAGTTATTTTGTAGATAAAAATTCATAAAATTTTTTCTGTTCATACTTAAGGTTCAAAATTTTAACACAAGGTTATGTATAAGCTACTCTTCAAAAATCTTTAAAAAAATTTCTACCGGAATTAGAGGAAAAAATTTTATGACTGTTTGAAATTTAAATATTTACGAAATTGCATAAAATAGCGATTTATTCTCAAACGATTTTAAATATTTTTTATAATTCAAAAAGTATAAGTCGCAGATTTTTGAAATTTCTACCAGCTGTTAAGATTGGTATTTCCTTTATGTCATATTTTTTTAAAAATATTATATTGATTTTTAAGCCACTTATAGGCATTTAAAATATTCGATTTTTTTACATTTTTTTTTTTATAATGGGTGATAAAAAAAATTTGGCTCGTACAAAATACTTGAAAATTTAATAGAAGATTCCACAGAAGTAGTTCTTAAAGTCATTCAAAAATTATTAAAATCCATAGGCACAATTTTTTTTTATAAGCGTTTGAACAGCGAATATTGACAAAAAATTACATGTAAAATATAATATACTGTATAATATTCTAGACTGACAAAGATATCGGTTTTTTTTAAAATGCTCTAACTCAAAAATGAAAAACCGCAACAACTTGAAATTTTCACCAAATCTTTATATTGACGTTCTCTATACATGGTTAAGATTTCAAAGTATTTTGACATATTTTGACTTATTTATAGACAATTTAAATTTTCGATTTTTGTTAAATTTTTGTTTTTAAACATTTATAAAATTTAATTGATTGAGCAAAAACTCTTGAAAATTTTATACTAGGTTTATAATAAGTTAAACTTATCGTAACTAAAAAATATCGGTGATCGGTAAACTCAATTTTTTTTTATAAGCCCTTAATTCTCAAATTTGTATAAAATGTGTAAAAATCACGATAATTTGCAAGTTATTTTGTAGATAAAAATTCATAAAATTTTTTTTGTTCATACTTAAGGTTCAAAATTTTAACACTAGGTTATCTATGAGCTACTCTTCAAAAATCTTTAAAAAAATTTCTACCGGACTAAGAGGAAAAAATTGTATGACTGTTTGAAATTTAAATATTTACGAAATTGCATAAAATAGCGATTTATTCTCAGACGATTTTAAATATTTGTTATAATTCAAAAAGTATAAGTCGTAGATTTTTGAAATTTCTACCAGCTGTTAAGATTGGTATTTCTTTTATGCAATATTTTTTTCAAAATATTATATTGATTTTTAAGCCACTTATAGTCATTTAAAATATTCGATTTTTTTACATTTTATTTTTATAATCGGTGATAAAAAAAATTTGGCTCCTAAAAAATACCTGAAAATTTAATAGAAGATTCCACAGAAGTAGTTCTTAATGTCATTCAAAAATTATTAAAATCCATAGGCACAATTTTTTTTTATAAGCGTTTGAACAGCGAATATTGACATAAAATTACATGTAAAATATAATATAATGTATAATATTCTAGACTGATAAATGATATCGGTTTTTTTTTAAAATGCCCTTACTCAAAAACAAAAAACCGCAACAACTTGAAATTATCATTAAATCTTTATATTGACGTTTTCTATACATGGTTAAAATTTCAAAGTATTTTGACATATTTTGACTTATTTATAGACAATTTAAATTTTCGGTTTTTCTAAATTTTTCGTTTAAAAATAAAATATACTTATATAATATTTATAAATAATATTGTATTATATTCTAGACTAACATATGAACTCCGTTCAGAATCGTTATTCGTATACAATGATATCTATCATTGCATTCAAATTTAACAAATCCATTATAATAATGACCTATCCTATAAGCGAGGCACACTCCACCCCTAACTGTACAGCAGAGCGAGGCCCATCCGGTTCTTTTTTATATTATTAAAGTCAATACCTAATTATATATTTAAACTTTTTTCAGATATTACAAATTGTATTGTTTGTTATTCTGCTTGAATTAATTATATATTTTTATATGTTACTATATTGGTAACTCTTGTTATTATGTATTATCACTAGGGTTCGGGACTAAATGCACACAAATAATAGGAAATATGCATGAACTTTTGCACAAAAAATTGGAAATATGTGCAAAAATATGCAATTTAATTTTTTTATAATAGCAACATTTTGTTTTTGTAATTTGATTTTGAATTTGATTAAATTTTAACTGTAAACAATTTTTTTTGTTTAATTTATTTTTTTTTTTTTTTTTGACAACAATATTTCTATTATTTTGAAACTATGATATTAATAATGGAATTAATCTTCTTCTCTTACAATGAAAAAAAGGTTTAGTATTATAAAAAGATATTTTTAAAAAAAAAAGTTAACTTTAAGAAAAAATGTACTTCACATAAAACATAAAAATGAGTATATATGCTCTAAATAACAATTAAATTGAAAAATTTGTCTAATATACATTTTGCCTATAAAATGTCAAGATATGCAAAATATACAATTCAAATGTTCGTATTTCAGTCCGGTACGTCTTAAAAAAATCCTATTCAGGTTATTTGATAATCATTATTAAAGAATATGCAAATGCAACAAGTCCCAAACAAACACTTAATATCACCAATTTCATTAATTTGACGTATTTTACTACAAGTATCAGTTCGCCAAATGTATGTTTTATTTAAAATATTGTGTTCGAGTAACGATAAAAAATATTTACGGTCTTTGGTCGTATAAACTGCGTTTCTTCCTGTTGCCTCGTATGGGCCATCATATTCCAATTTAACGGTGTAACCGGCAAGTTCTTGCTTCATAGCATTGATTAACGGATATTTACCGGTACCGCAAACACCACGATAGTCATCCATGTCCACGGACCATATCATAACTCCACCGAATCCTTCTTCTTTCAACCAACTCATCTATAACCGGAGAGAAGAAATTTAGTTTTTTCTTATTTAAATTCGGATAATATGTGAAGTATGGTATTTCGGTGTACCTTGGTCTTTAGACTTCTTTCGTCGTCAAAACCGATCCATTGATCTTTTCTATAAGCAAATGGTACTTGTTGTTCGTTGTCCCAGACAAGGGTGGTATTTTCCACGTGTAAAAAGTCACACACCTATAAGACGATATTATTAAATGTTAATAGCTGCCTCACAGCTGTACTAAATATCAAATTTAATGTACCTCGTAGTATGCCATAAAACCAGCTTCTGATGTGTATTTTCCAGCTGTGCCACCGCCAGATGCCGGAGCTCCGATGTCAAACTTAGACGGGTCGACTAATGTAAACGATCTTCCGTAAGTGGGCATTCCGATCATAAGTTTTTCTTTGGGAGCACCTTGTTTGACCCATTCTCTGGCACTATAATCCTAAAAAAAAAAAAAAAGAATACCGAGTAGGAATTAAAATTATATCAACAAAATAATTAATTTATAATCCTTTTACTTACCACAGTAAGCTTTTTTTGATAGCTCGTGGCACTTTCTAAAGGATATAGAGGGCTATTGTGTCCTACTTGACGTTCCCATTGGCCGTGGAAATCATAAGTCATCACGTTAATGAAGTCCAAGTATTTGGATATTTCAACAACGTCATAACTAAGGAAGAAATAAACAGATAACTTATACAATTGTTCATTAAACTACATTTATATAACTTACCCAGCAGCGATTGCTTCAAAACTAGCTGGTACTGCAGCAGTTAATAACAACCTTGGTAGACCAGAGCTCTTTGATTCTCCTTCGAACGCTAATCGCAACTCTTTCAGTAAGTTAACGTAAGCTGCCTTATCGTCAGACCCTCGGGGATACTCCCAGTCGACATCCAAACCGTTGAATTTGTGTCTCTAAGGAATTCAATGGCTTCGTACACAAATTGATTCATACGGAACACATTACCGGTCAGTTCTTTGAAAGGAGTTGACCCGAACGCCCAACCACCGATAGCCAAGAGAACCTAATCAAAATAAAATGTATTTACCGTTACACGAAAACATACTTCAAATACTACAAATAATATTATTAACATTTGTTTACCTTAAGATTAGCGTTTTTCTCGCGAAGAGCCATCAATTCTTTGTATTGTTCAGTATCTTTTTCGTCAATGAATGTCAATTTGAAATCTTTTAACGTTCCAAATGCATAAATTACATGCGTACACAACGATGGATCAATGTTGTCCGGTGTGAATTTTCCAGCGCCGGGTCTTTTAATAGACCAACTTGTCATGTAGCACATAATTTGAGGCGCTCGTACTAAAATTAACCGACAATAATGTAGTTATCTTTGCTATGATTCAAAGTTCGAAAATACTTACCATTCATGTCGACTACATCAGTTTGTATAGCAGTGGATGCTTGGATTTTGGCCGGTTTCACTTTAGCCAATACTTCACTAACACTTATCTTAATTGGCGATGGCTTAGTAATTGTTTCCGCAGTAATAGTATTAGCTACCTTTGACCAATCAATGTCTTCCTTGCCTCGTTTTATACCTCTAAGCTCTTCTCTGTTTTAATGAACACAACATATATTTTATTAAACATGCTTTCGACTAATTATCGTTTTTGATACAAACCTCATGGCACCAATCAACGGATATTTCACATCGCCTCCACAGAAATTACCGGTAAAATCATCCATGTCCACTGTCCACACCATAGCACCTGCGTATTCGTTGTCTTTAATCCATTTCATTTTGTTTCTGATCGATCGCTCGTCGTCAAATCCAATCCATTGATCTCCGTTAATAGCATAGGGAACTTTCATTTCTTCGTCCCACACATAAGTTGCACCGTTTCTAAGTATTTCACAGATCTACCGGTCCAAGGTAAAAATGAAAAAATAAATAATAATCGTAACAGTACATATCGTAAAAAATTATTAGTTAGCAATCCTAGGATGTAATATCTAATTACTTAATAAATATCCAAATCTATTGATAATAATAAATGTTAAACGGAAAAATAAGAATTCAGTACAAATGATAGTCAACAAAACATAATATTTTCAATTAGGTACTAATAAGATTTGGAAATAATCATTTATGAAATTACTAAACGAATACCTCGTAGTAAGCTAAAAATCCTGCTTCTTTCGTAAACTCTCCGGCTTTACCTCCGCCCGATGCTGGCGAATTGACTTTGTAGTTAGCCGTATTTGATAAAGTGAACGTTCGGCCATACGTTGGCATACCAATGACAAGCTTATCTTTTGGTGCGCCCATCTTAGTCCATATGGATGCGGCGTTGTCAACGCTCAACTGTTTGCGCCACTCGGAATCGGATGACGGGGCGTATAAAGGTGCATTGTGTCCAGTTTCTCTTTCCCACTTTCCGTGAAAGTCGTATGCCATTACATTTATGAAATCCAAATACCTGAATGGACGTTACAGTTGACAGTCAAATTATCATAAATTTGAAGTGCTATGAAAGTATGTATAAATATATATATATATATATACTTACGAGGAAACAGCTGGAACATCGTAACCACTTTTAATGTTATCAGGACCAACAGGGACAGCAGCAGTTAACATTAAACGAGGTTTTTTCACCTCTTGTGCTTCGGCCTCGAATGCTTCTCTGAGTTCTGGAGGGAAACAAAAACGTGGCGATCGTTTGAGTTTAAAAAAATAATAATAAAAATATGTACAAACTACTTATTTATCAAGTTTCACTTTACCTTTCAATAAGAGCACAAAGTTTTTCTTATCTTCCGGTCCTTTTGGATACTCCCAATCCAGATCCAATCCGTCAAAACTACGAGCACGAAGGAAAGGTATGGCACTATAAATAAACGTTTGTCTTGCGTATCGAGTAGCGGACATGTCTTTAAATTTTTGTGTGCCGAATGACCAACCACCTGGAAAATGTACAGTAAGCATCGACTATATCAATATGTCAACAGTAAAGGTACCGTAGTTATAAGCAAATTAAATATTTTCTTATAATGCGGTCGGATACAGAGATAACTTCCGTTACCGTGGGTTAAGTTCTGAACTGATATAACAATATTGAATCAATTGTTTTAAAATAATATGATGACCCGTTGTACAGTATATAATATTATTAAAATTATATTTATAACTAACGAGCATATAATTAAAACCACCCGTGGATAATTAATAAATAAGTATGAAAAAAAGATGATCAAATATAATACGATAAAAATGATACGATGAGTTATTTTATCTTCTTTCATAATTATATTTTTACGGTAAAGAAACTTGTATGGTATATCAAATCAAGAAATTGAATAGATGAATAAAAAGTTAAAATAATTAATATCTTTAAGAGCACTAAGAATATTAAAATGTAAATTTAGACATTTTTATCAATTTATTTATTTATGCTATGTGTAAATCTAAATAAAAAAACAACCGCCAATCATACTTTACAAATTAAGTTTATATTAAACATTTTTTTATCAATTAATAGTAATAGATAGTATTTGGTTATTTTTTCATATAAAAATATAATTTTTCATTTTATACATCAAGTGGTTATGAAAAGTATTTTCGTGATTAAAAACTTACAACGTACAACCTGTTTCAAAATTTAAACATTTTCATTTTTATAAATATGAATAAGCTAGAATAAAGATTAATTGAGAGTTATTATAAACTTATATTTGAAATAAAAACAACCAACCTCTGAAGTAAAGTAATTTCTTCATAATATTTTATGACTAGTGATCTTTGACATACAAACCGTTTCATAATTTAAATTTTACGTACACAGATACCCATAAATTGTATTCGACTGTAATTTATCAAATTTTACCTAAGGCTAGTAAGGTCTTCAACTTAGGATTGGCTTTTTTCAGGTTCTTTATCCTATCGTACAATCCAACCTTTCCATCTTTGCTTTCATCGTTGGATTCGAATGAAGACAAACGTCCCTTTTTCAGCCACCCGAATGCAAATATGACGTGTGTGCACAAATCCGGGTCGATATCTTCGGGTAAGTATTTTCCTGTTTTCGGTCTATATTGTGACCAATTTGTGTAGTAGCAAACAATCTGAAACACGAAAATTCTACCTTAGGAATTTTCTAATTAAATCTCCCTGAGCCTTGACGTTCTAATGGAGAAAGCTAAAGAAAAAGAATGACACACGAACAAAGCACAGGCGTGCCCGCATATTAATTATCAGACCTACGTATCGTTTGTTTTTTAAACGACACTTTAAAAATATCCTTGACATTTACACTTCGGCATCTGTGTAACGAGTTGTTAGATTTAATAATATTAGGTAGTATATAATAATAATAGTGAAGGAAAAAAAATTGTTTTGCAAATATTCTTCTTCTATTCTGATGCATATTATTTCTTCTTAACGTTAGCGCGGGCGCGGGCGCGTGCGCATCAAGTACGTAATTATGTACATTATTATAAATGCACAAATGTCTCTTCCTATACGGGTGTTTTGTAATTTACTGCGAAACTTTGGAGTTCATAACTCTTGTGTTGAACAAATTACGTGCGTCTTTCGTTGATGAAATGACTACGCATGGTAATAAAAGAGAATAAGTTGTAAGCAAATCTGACGTGCATGTATAATATAAATATTATCTACCTACATTGTATATAGATAATATTTATATAAAGCCGCAGTATTAAACCAGTTTGGCTTGTACGATATGCTGCTGGTTATTTGTACACAGATAGGTTCACCTTAATTGCGTTATATCAAAAATAAGTACATTTAGTAACCGATATGATTCGATGAGTCATGTACATAAGTTCTTGATTAACAACGACCTCAGTGTACTTTAAATTCAAATTAATTTATTTTTTCCCGTGTATCGTGTCAACACAATAATTGGTCGACTCAATTGTAAATGAAATCGGAATATAGGTTAGGTAGGTTGATCGTAGACGATCGTAAAACTCGCATTAAATCAATTTAATTGCATATGCTATAAATTGTTACCTAATAATTATCATTATTCCTTCGCCGACCGAACGCTAACTGGAAAAATGTAAAATGGTTATTATGATCTTGAGCAACAAAATATGATCTGTTATATTTTTTTCTTTTATATATCTACATTTGATTTTGAACACGTCATATTTATATTCTACACCATGCCGTGCACAAGCTATTTGATTGTTAGTATTCTAGAACCATATTATAGACATTAGACGCATATGGATTATTGTTAATAACGATTGTTTAAAAACAATTCTTATTTCGAAATTGAATTAACGAGCACCAAAACAATTCCATTTAATTTAACTATATTTTGTCATTTAATTAAACCATGTTGTCATGACACTATCGAAGTATGATTTCTTTGCGTCATAAAATCACTGAATGAATACCTATTTTTAATTTTGAAACCACAATCACTACGCATGCCCTTCGGAAGATTAGATACTTATATATATATTTATATATATACAAGTATATGGGATATGTATTATATAGTATAAATAATGTACTTATTTTGTCAATTTCGGCAATAAAAGATAATATTTCCTGACCCGTCGCATTTGCAAACAAAAGGTTTTTTCAATCGCATGGTCTGCGCGCGGACGTACGACTATACTTCCCCTATACAACTCTACATTGAATAGAATTTTATGCACGTCTATATAGATTAATTGTCAGCTCGTTTCTCAACTCAATAATCACCGAAGGTCTTTTGAACTGATTTCATTGTTCTAGAATAAATCGTATCGAACCATAATACACGGGCTTGTGCCACGTCATCGTGACGTCCCTCCCTTTCCCTATACGGAAAACAACAGGACTTCGTCCTTCGGCCTACGGGTGAATGTTTACCTTATATCCGCCATCATCCTGGTTATCTTTCGCTGTTGACACATGTTTTTCCGTCGAAGCGTCGGTGCCCGATTTTCTGGTAGCCACGCGATTGCGAATTTTAAACTTGTTCACGGAAGCAGACGTTTCCATGTCTACGGACGTGGAAGTCGCTGCCACCGAAGAGTCGGAAACCGATGCGGTGTCTTGCTGCAATTTGTTGCCAGTAGGCCGTCTCAGTCTTCTCCGGATCGCTAAAAATACAGTCATTGAAATTAAATCGACATCTCACAAATGTTGGCCGTTGTATAATAGTAAAATCTTTCCAATAAAGCTACTACTATTGTCGAATGAGAATCAAGACGTCACAAAATAATGCTATATATATATATATATTTTTCGGAAAACTCGTTATAGATTTCCGTTTTTGTTTTTTTTTCAACCAAATCGAATGTTGAAAATATCAAGTGTACTATATACATTTTATACATACATCATGATTTTAAAAATCGTATAAAAAACAACAAATATATGGTATATTTATGTTGACAAAAGAAAATAATAAAATGTACGATTGAAATTAATGGTTGATAGTTAAATAAGATTCTCATGTATTATTAAAACTTTACAAGCAATGTAAATGTCTGAATAATCCAGACCTAATTTAAATTTTTTGCACTTTATCCTGGCACGCACATTGTTCAAAGATTTTTTAAGATGTTTAACGTTTATATTTTCCAAAAATATTGATAGCTAAAAACACATACATTTTATGTAATTTTTAATGGATATGATGTGCTGACAAAAAAGGATGTCCTATAAACGTTTAAATCTAAAATTTGGAAAAATAAATTACAAATATGATTCAATTAGTTTTATATTCAAATGTGTATATCAATATTATATTTTAAGATCACCATAAGCCAAAAATAAAATCGTTAAATAAATATATTTTTAAAGAATTTAATGCAACGAACAAAGTATAGTCTGAAAGATTATATTTCAAGTATGCGGTCGTCGAATAACTAATAGCTGTAGTTTAATTCAAGAAATATGCTAATTATTAGAATAAGTACCTATTATTAAATGTAGTTACTATCAAACACGTTTTATGTTACAATTTATTAAATAAAAATAAAAATAAAAATGGTAATAGTAACTACGGATGAAGATGACCATGAACCAATTATATTTATCAAAAATAAATCAGATCATAACTTAAGAGATATAACCTTGCTTTTTTACGGAATAATGTATATTAATAATCAATTAATTAGAGCGTGGGAATGAAAATATTAAACTATCTAAGGTTCACTGTAATCAAATGAGACATAGTCGTTAACCACTATAAACTTATCTTTTTCGAGTACATAGTTGGAACTTTTATTTTAAATTGGTGTCTTAATTATTTGTTCTCACTTCGTAAAATACTTTATTCTGAACGAATCCTAAGTGTACAGTATATATCAAAAAAACGGAGAAAAACAATGGTGAGCATAGGTTTTTAAGATTGAACGCATTTCTCGAATACACTTATCAAATTAACCGTGTCCTCAAATTCTTAAGCGACAGAACACCTCCAGTGTATGATCGTGATTTTCTTAACAATTTTTTTACCTTTATAATATTCAATTGTACGTGTATATATATATATATATATATATATATATATATATAAATTTTTATTACATTGTAAATGTTCTTATTTTTCTGACCTTAAACCTAATAATAATCATAATAATTTATCAATCCACCTTGCGGTGCGCGTACGTATTGAAAAATGTCGTGCTCCCATTAGTATACGTCATTATACTACCTACTGTACGCATATTGGCTGTAAAAATTTATGGCCGCGTTAGACAATATAATTTTTTTACACGTGAAAACGCGTATAATGTCTGAAAAGAACAACCGGTTTGAAGGCGATGGCAGAAAACGATTTGATTCAACTGCAACAGTGATAGATTTTGCGTACGCGTTGGGAAACGATTCGGTCGATATTCCAGTTTAAAAGGAAACACAATCAGCGGTGAACCCACGTCGAAGTATGGCAGTCGTTATGTTGTACGTGTATTGCATTGGGTAACCGTTGCCGTCGGGAGCTGGTTTAGCTGGTCTCCGATACACACAGAAAGGGTGTAATTATTATTGGACGTATCACACGCGTGCGCTGTGTGTGTGTGTAGATCAGCTGTTGAGAACGATCGGAGCGGGGTGGGTGATAAAAAACGAGAGCGTTGTGTACCTACGCTTCGTTGACAAAAAAAAAAAAAAAAAAAAAAAAAAAAAATTAAAAAAGTAAAAGGTACGCGTGAAACGATCGCCGTCGCTGGCCAGCCGAGTGCTGCGTGGCGAAACTGGTTCTTCGTCCGTCCTAAATGTTATCCGCGTCTGTGTCTAACCGTCTACATACGAATAATAATAATAATATCCGTTTCTCATTCGTATGCTCGCCGCGACGCGATGATATAATAAAATCATGCGTGGAATAATAACGCGTTAACAGCCGCGGACCGTACAGGGGGGGGTCATCTTGGATTGCAAAACTTTTCACTCGACAACGGTTTGGCACAAATCGAAATCGTGTCCCAAAAGGCTTTCGAGTTCGCACGCACGTACATGGAGCAGTGACCATCGGGGTACCATAATATCGTTTTCCCGTGAAATCCGTATCGAACTCGTGCGTATGACGCGTGACGCGTGAGAACCGAGTACGCGACGTTTACGACTAACGACGAACTTCAACCATCAAAAAACGGTATTGTGTTATTGTTATAGGCGGAGAAACGGGAGTTTTGGTTTTTTTTTTTTTTTCAATCGTTTTGCTGTTGACGGATACATAGGAGCGATATACTTGTAGAAAAAAAAAAAAAAAAACTCGCATCAATAACAGATCCACAGCACGTGAGGATCGTTAGAAAAAAAAAAAAATATATTTATAAAAATATAAGAAATATCAATTATTTTCTTCGCCATTATAAAGATCGACAAAAGCATTATGGCTTACTTGCATGCATCCATCGTCCCTGCACACGTGTAACTAAATTATTCGTACGCTAATTGTTGAGAAAACATTAACAAAAATAAGCAAGTGCCGGCGAAACAGATAATTTCCGTGGATTTATAAATTAGATGAAAAAAGTGCACACACATACCTATCTAGATCGTGTAGAAATGCGTATTTTGTAATAAATAATAACTGTTTAAAATGACAACCGTGACTGTTATATCCATGAGCTATTTTTGAAAAAATGTAGGTACAATTGTCATTACTCTGACAACAGATTTCATAATGTAATACTATTCTAAATTTATCATAAACAATATTTCATTTGTTGCGCGCCGATAGCATACAAAATTAAAACTTAGGGAATAATATTACATCGTACGCTTGATACGAGTTATTTTTCGAAAATAACAGCTTTCGAGACCTTAAAATAGATTGTGTGAACATGTTTAAAATTGTTTTCCACATGACTTGTGTTGCACCAATCGTTAGAAGAAAAATTGAACGTATCATCAAAAGCACGTCTTCAATCATATTTTGATATGATATATTAATATTTTATATTAAACATATTAATTCGTGACAATAATAATTATTGTATAGTTCTATTTTAAATCAAATAAATGAAATGAGTTGACTCCAATATAATTATCTGATTATTTTGAAGAATATTTTATGTTGTAGTTCGGCAACGAATTAATATTGTGAAATTGTTTTTTCATTCACGCGGAGCAAAATTAAATCGCGTGACAAAATGAAATATTTTGAATAAAATAAAAGCTATTTGTCAATACTACACTATAATTTTTAAAAATCTCATAAATATATTTTCGCAATTCCAAAAATAATGTTTAAATCGCAAACAGCGTGTAACGCAGTGCAGATGAGGATAATAATCTGCACACCATTAAAATAGTAACATCAATGTTAAGTAATAATGTGTGAAGCGATAAGTGACCTGTTAACCCTACAATGCATGATTTTTTTTTTATTATTAAAAAAATTGTTTTTGGATAGTACTAAAGCTATAGAATACGTAAAAAATACTATAGCTATTATATACGTAGAATACTATAGCTATTGCAACTTATAACTGGATTTGAATTGAAAGAATTTGATTGATAAGCAATATTACTATAATTCAATAATAATAATAATAGTAAAAACGGCAACCTTTAGTGTAATAATTATTAACTAAAATTAAATTTATATTTTACAAATTATCCTATGGTATATGAACACAGTCGGATTGTGTTCGAATTACCTGTTGAATATTCATAATAAGATAGAATAAAGTCGATCGTTAACTTTGGTATTAAATATTATTTTATCATTTTATCTAACAAATTTTTTTTTTTTTTTATATATTGTTACGAAATTATAATCACATATAAAAATCAACTAACTATGAACGATTACTTTCGGTTATTTTATGTAAACCATATTTTAGAACTATTGCATTAGAATTTGAAAAAATTGTAACTATGAAAAATTAAGTACACATAAATTAGAGTACATAGTGTTATGAAACATATTTAGTTACCACAGAGTACATCCAATAAAGTTTATTAGCATTCATAATACATTTAGGTATCATGCAATTATTTACAGAAATAGTTGTTATGCATTTTTAATTTAGTTGGAACTAACATACAAGGAAATAATTCGCTTTATGAGAGTTTAATATAACAATTTTACATATTTTATATAACAATTTACAACATAAATTTTTTTACAAAATAATTTTGGACCGAAGACAGTATTCGAAAGTTTAAAACGGATTTATTTGACACTAAACATAAAAATATTATTAGTTCAAATGTGGTAAAATTATCATCAGTTGAATTTAAAGTAAATACATATATAGGAGGAAATAAGGTTTCAATAATTTTTAATTGAAAAATGTTCTCATTTTTCACCGTGTTATTTGATGCTACAGTATTTTTTTTTTTTTATTTTTTTTTCAGTTTTAATTTCGAAGGTTTGTAAAAAAAAAATAATCAATCAAAACGTAAACAATACGTAGTGTATGCAAGTATTATAAATATTAACAACAACGATGTATAGTTTTAGATTCATCCCAGATTTTCGTGCGATCAAGTGTTTTGCAATTTTTTCTCTATTAATACGGTCGCCTGTCATTGAACTGTTGAGTAACACGCGTCCGAAACATGAACGGTTAGTTTAAATACATGTGTTCGTTTGATGCATGGTCCTATACAAGCACAAATACAGTTTCACACGCATACATACACACACATGTATACTATGACAATGTTTTCATCCGATTGGATTATGTCACAAAACGCGTTAGCAGACCGTTCGATTTGGGAAACCGGTCCCGATGAAATTGCAAGTACGTTGTGTTGAACCTTGACCCGCGGTACAACGACCTTGCATCACGGTCCGGAACCAGTGAAAGCACATCGGATATCCTCCTAGATGTTCAAACGATCGTGCGAATCGACCAGAAGAAACGTTAAAGAAATTTTTTTTTTATAAAAAAAAAAAAGTATACAACTTAACTGCATCAATATGATGCTTAAAGGGAGAAAGTATTGGACATACTGTTAAGATTATAATCACGCGCGAATGGTTAACACATGATATCACATGTTGTCGGTAATAACGATACCCTTAAGCGAATCATGCAAGTCGTGTGTATCTGTGCCCGTGTGTTAGTACATGTCTGTGCGAAGCTACAACTGGCCGAACCATTGATAAGTAGAACTGGGTTATTTTATTTTTCATTTGGACGCGTTGCTTAACGTCTAAATATGAACTGAACTTTTTACTAAAAACATTACTCGGTAATAGTATGGAAATTATAAATATTAAAAATAACCTTACGATCATTAGATAACTTCTTCAAACCCGATCACTGAGAAAAAAGAAATTCACAGCTTGTGACTTGGGTAAATTTAAATAATTTTAAGTAATATAATATATTTATAATAATTCATGTTATGTAAATTTATGTCACAGTCGATTTATTATTAAGATATAAATAGTAATTATGGTCTTGACAGTAATAAAATACTTCAAATTTCTAAATGCCTCAAATTTTTCATCAATTTATAATTAAAACCCCCTTTGCAACGTCATATGGTCATTAAATTAATATGAAATAATAATAATATCAAATTAATTATCTTACTATTAGGTAACACTTACATATACACCTATACGTAACGTGTATGTATCAATGAAAATCGCACACTTTTTCTCATTATGAAATATTTATTTCTCTTTTGATTTAATTATGTGAACTGTAGTAAAAAAAAAAAAAAAAAAAAGTAAGTGTTGTATAATTCGCAAACGCTTCGACTGTATGTACTTATTCTTCATTCATTCAGTTCACAGTTTGGTTATTTATTTATTTTTCATTATTTTATACACAATGTGCACAAATTATAGTAGTTTCTACCTGTTATACCAGAGAATCCAAGACGAGAGGAAACTCAATGATAACATATATAAATTGTATACCTCGAAATGCAACGGTCGAAAATATGGTACGCAACACTTTCGTAAAAATTCAAACAATATCAATTATACGCCTGGTGATCATTATTTTTTTAATTTTTAAGTGTTTAACTCAAGTCTATATTCGTATGATTTTTTAGACTACAAACCGACGGAATTTCTTTGTACGTTAGTGATTCGTAATAGAAAATAATATGAAAGTATACAGAAAATATAACAGATTGTGTTGTGATTAAAAGACCGAAATGTATGACCTGAAAATACATCTAAAACGTATCATGTATCACATCCAGTCAACCGCAAAAAATGACCTTAATTTACATTTAGTACTGTAGTAGTATAATGATCCGAGATTATACAACGGACGTCGTTGAAAACACAATTATAAAGTTCTCCGACGGTTGCCTGTATATATGTTTTTAAACAGTCTTCCTAATCGTATTCCTAACCTTAATGAATCCCGATCGGTATAAGCAATATGTTTTACGACTAAATCAAAGTCATAATAAATCAAAACATCATTACACTCCCAAGTGACATAACGTATACGTAATAGCATAACACGTACCGTTGATAGATTGTAAATTACCATAGTAAACATATCGTGTTAAAAACTTACTTTCGGAATTCGTATTCGAGCATATTGTTGCTAAGATAACGACGATCAGCAGCAATTTAAAGTGAAAACAGAGCTTGTATTTTCTGTTTGTCTGGAAAACAAAAAAACAATAACAACAATCGATTAGCAACGAATATTAATTAGGTTGTGTCAATCAATATTGTAGTTAAATAATGGTCACGAGTGACAGCGACAGCACATGTACTAGTGTGGAAATAATAACAATTACGCCCAATGTTATGAGATTAGCTACGGTGATTCGGATTAACGTATTTGAGGAGATCCGTTCGATTTCGTACACTTTCCTCGTATATTAATAGTATTATCTAAATATCGCCGGCTTTCACCGTTTTTCTGACTTTTTGTCGTCTTGTATGACTAGTGAAAATCCAGAATATTTTTGTTCCGTCGTGTTTTACGATAATCGTCGTGGTTGTCTAATGTCGATTGTATAATTTTTCCGAAGTCGACGCACAAACAATAATACTGTGCAGTGTCTATATATTATATCATTGTACAACGTAGTATTCGGTTTACGGTTTATGATAATGAATAAGAAAAATAGAATGTCTTGTCGACAAGTACCTTTAGCGATGCCTTAAAGTTGTAACGCAATAGTAAATTCAAATATTATTAAACGTAATGATTATGGAAGTATAATTTTACGGAAAAAATTTTAAATTTCGTTTAAATTAAAATTTTTTAATTGCCGTGCGCGGCGGGTTTCTACATACAAGTGCTTACAGACTATAACTCTACAGCATACAATCTTGTTCGTTATCTTCACGAGTTATAATTAAATGTAGGGTTTTTAATTTTAATGTTATTTTTAATAAGTTAATTAATAAAGATATTAATAAATTCGTCTTTCTAGAATTACGTTAAAAACACGAGAATCCGACCAGCCTTCACGTTAGCTGACGCCTGGAAAGTAATATTCATCGATTCCGGTGTGTAATGAAGTCGTACAACGATGAGATAAAGAGAAAGAGAAAGATAAATACCTATATATATATATATACACAAAGAGAGATAGAAAGAAATCACTCAAGTAAAAAATCATAAAAGAATAACTTCCTAACCGTCCTTTCATTTTTAATTTTTCATACAGTATTTAATTAACGCGAACTGGAGCAAAGTCGAAAGCCAAAACAATAACGTTCAAAACAGAGATCGGCAATTATTATATATCTGTGCACAAATAACATTATAATAATTTTGATGTGTTTAAAATAGTCTGAAAAATTTCATCCTGCGCAAGCTATACTTATGTGTTTTCAGACTACTTAGCTTTCTCTACAACCGACTCACATACACACACACACACACATATATACGCACAACAGTTCGTTCGAATTGTTTTTCCCTTCAGTTGCACAACGCGTAATCTGAATTCAGATTAATTAGACAACGCTTAATAGAAGACACAGTTCTCAAGATATCTAATTGTACGGACGAACAGCCTAAAAAGTATACACATGTGAAATGTGTACGCATTGTTTTTTCGACAACCTTGGCCGACCGTCAGCACGATTTTAGGTCGAGTGGACCTTTTGCTATTTACTATCATAACTATAATCGTAACTACTAAATATGGTCACTATAATCATTAACGACCGACTTCCTCGTTTTTGGTCCGAATTGTATTATATACTTATATTTTTTGTCCACAAATAATTTTCATTTTAATATAGCATTATTGATATAATTACTCTTATTTATGATCGACTATATGTCATTACGTTTGATATTTTTTCCGTGAACATAGCAGTTTTTAAGAATATTGTCACGGACATATTATATAGTATTTCGTAATTGCTGTCGGCGCGCACGATCGTTAGGTTAGTTTAACTTAACCTTTTACGAACTTGCCGGGTCCGACGAACGCGGTTTTTTTTTAAATTCTTAGTGAGTCAAGGAACGTATTTTAAGTTCAATAAACGGTTCGTCAGTCAAAGCGCATACGTTTTCATCGTACCAATTAAAACCGATTGATCTGCAATGTGTTTACTTACAGCGTTGAACACGGATACTCGACAATGGTAAGCGAAAACACTGTGTAATGTACAGTGATAGAATATTGGTTTTTAACATTATAGAGCAAGGGACATCTTATGTCACTGGAAAATAAACCGTTTCCTAGTTGGTACTCACACAGACGGATAAATATTGACTTGTGCGTTTCATTCGTACACGCTTTATTTGTGGCTTTCATTAGCCGCAACAGGGCGTAGCCCCCTGGTTCACCTTGGACACGCTCTACATGAACCTCGACACATTATTTCGTGGTCCCCGTCATATTTAATTTTAATTTTTTTTTTTTTTCAGAATGCACATATTACTGCCGTGTTTATGTATGAAATGTTTAGATCCAGTAATGGCGCGTACATGGAAATTATTTTAAATACATAAAAATAATCGTTTTATTACGTAACCCGCCGCGGCCGTATGTCAAAGCAGTTTTCCCGAAGTTCTTATCGGAAGGAAAATATTTCATACAAAAACTCTTGGCGAAATTGTTTAGCTCTTTCTTTGAAAACTGCGTGAAATTGAATTTTCAGTAATTGAAAATTTCGTTGTCTATGAATCAATGAATGAACGAAAAAAAAAAAAAAGAGAAATACAAAATTATCATTCTCCTATATACATACTTATAATTTCAGACAAAAAAAAATACATAACATAACAAAATAAAGAGAAGGAGCAGACGTAGTGTGTATAGAGTATATACTCTTCAAGGGAAACCTACAAAATGGTGACCCACTATTCTGTAACCTCATTGTTGTTTTTATAACAATTGTCTTTTTCGTGTATATATTATCTATCCTGTATAAAATATTTCAACCATTTATCTAATACATTTTTATATACATCACATACACTTTGGATAATTGTACCTATTTTTCATCTCTTTCCCTATATCTGACAGCCAATTGTTCATACACTGTCAAATTAACGAAGAAAAGTTTCTGTAATGGCAAGCGAAAGGAATTAGTGTTAGTATCGAAATTTAATAAAAAAAAATATACATGCTTACAGACACATATCATGACAACAATTTTACCTAAATATCTAAGTAAAAATATCTATTGATAATAGTCGATGATAACGTAATATAATCGAATGTTGCAAAAAAATAATAATAAGAAAAATAATTAATCTAATGTAGCCTAACCTAAAAACTCTTTCGTTTAATTTAAAACATTTCATAAGAAATATGAAGAAGCTGAAAAGAAAAATGAACTATGTATATGTATCATAATAAACTGTTACTGGTTCGTTTCATTATTTCCTTTAACGATAAAAATATACAAAATAATATTTTGATAAATTGGATATCTCGTAGTGATTACGGTATATATTAATGAGTTACAGGTACGCGAACAAAAATTAAAATGATTTTGTTTTTTATAAGTCCGTCCCACGAGAAATTATTTTTAAATATTTGTGCCATCATACCGTTCATTTACATTTGTTAAACACAAGGGATGAAAAGTAAAAAAAATATTAACTTGCTATGTAAATAACGTTTCGTGATGTGTTATAGTTAAAACGTCTGACCAAAAACAACACATCTCATGATATTTTACATCAAATATATATTTTCGAAAGTTGATTGTACTTATAAGTGCTATGAGCTGCTCCGACCAACCGCACTGATCAAAAGTCAAACGCGGTAAACCGTCCTGTGTATATACCGGTGTTTATTATTATTTTCCAACCATATACATATACACACACACACACACACGTTATACTATTACGGATAGACTTTCTGAATTTTTCTCTAGTCATAACGTAGTTTTACCACGAGCGTTCAAAACGATCTTTGCGATCTTAGTCCATATGCACCGAACAGAGCTATGGAACATAATCTAGAAGAAAAGAACCCGACCTGCGTTATCAACAACGCATGCGTAGAGACTTAAACGAGATCTAAAACGTCCAACTTCACGCACTAAGTACGCGTGTTATAGATTTACAACTCTAATGGCTCCAGTGCAAATATGATAAAAGTTAGCGATTACCATTACTGTCACCCTCATAATATCACCCCGTTGCACAGGGCGTGGTTGCGTTGAACTCGGATGACCCACACACGTTTGTACGCACGTGCGCACAAAAACACATTGGTCAAAACGAATATTGCGCAGATAATAATATCAATGGCACACACATAAAGTCATGCCCATTTTTGTAGTTTGCCGCACAGCCTCCGGGTGGTACCGGGTGGTAATGGGCGTTGTCGCTGGACCATATTATATTATGTATTTTTATGGTGTGTGTGTGTGTTTGCTCGTGTAACGTTTTCCTTTGCCTCTCTCGTACAATCGGTCGTATACGTTATATTTAACGAAAGCCAAAAACCATGACTCGATCGTTTACAAAAACTGATCTCGTCCGACCAACCGTAATAATTGATATTCCGTTCAGTACCGGCGTGTTGCGTTATTATGATCACAATTTTTACATTGTGTGAATAATAATAATAGTAATAATGTGGTCAATGCTCTTGCGAAGTGAAAAACAGAAGTGCGCAAGTGGGGACCGTATTATTATATACCTACAGTAACATGGTATAGTTATAATAACAATAATAATGATAATAATAATATAATAGTGATGAAGTAAAAAATGAAAAAAAAAAAAAATGGGCAATTTATTATATACACCGCCATCGTACATGTATAGCTTTTCAGCCGGTCACCGTCGTGCTCATACGTACTATAATTTTATCACGATGGCGACCTGCTGCGATTGGTGAAGCATCGTAATTTTTTAGCCCGTCAAAAAGCGATTATAACACGTCTCCGGTGAACTTATATTTAGCGAGTGACGGAGCTTCGTAATCGCAACAGTACATTGGCCCGACACAGCTTACCCGTTCGTGTTATTACGTACAACCGACCCGATGGTGTTTCGCAAAAATATTTCGCATAATTCGTACACACCGTACGAGTGGTTACAGATATATATGTACGGCGATACGATCAATATGTGTTAACTTAGTATTCACCACCGCTGTAAAATTGTGATATACGAGTATGCCTACCGCGATGTCCGTTACGGCCGAGTGTATGAGTGACAATAACGTAGAAAAAAACGATCACCGTATACAGTACTACATCGTCGAGTAAAAGCGTATCGTACGCACCACACATTATTATTGTGTTCTTGAAATTATTGTATTCCTAAATACGATAAGAGCGTATTATATACATATATGCATATGTATAGGTGTGCGTATACGAAAGATTCCGACCGGATAGCGTACATATACGTACATAGAATCTCTTTGAAATACCCTCAGGTTTTTATAAACAACAATTTTATTGTTCTAAGTACCAGTCATTGTGTGACTAGAACGGATTGACCTTTCAATCCGTTTAAAATACATCATGAATATAATTTAATACATGATAATTCTGAAGGTTGAACAATCCACATCAGTATAAACTGGCAAATTATAGTATAAGTTTAATTGAGTTATGACGAAAAAAAAAAAATACATGAAATGTAAAAGGTTCTTACGAACAATATACTTAATATAACCTGTGCTGTCTAATATGCATGTAAGTAAGTCATGTACAAATAGTCATTTATTTTCATATCGAGTATCTATTTTATTTATAAATAAACTAGATTGAGTAATACACAATACATTCCGATATCCGATAATTATTATTACTATTGGTCCCGGATCATTTATATTTTGTAAGCCGATTTTTTCATACAAAACTTGGTCAAAACTCACGATTTGAATTCTGAAATCGTTCTATAGACAAAGGCATTCCCTTTCCGAACAGTAAACATTTCGAATATTTCGTGAAAATTAACTCGTAGAACTCAAAACACGTAAGTAAATATTTACACGTACGATGGACTTCTGTTAAACCGATTTACTTTCTGAAAATGTTGGTCATCGCTTACTTTCGCATCGCCTGCATGGATATTATATATTTATAACCTACCTACTCTATTCAACAACATTAACATTTAGCTCTAAGCCACTCAATGGCGATCGTAAGTAGCATATTATTATTAAGCGCTCGATAATAATTATTACAATTTTTCAATGCAGCGATTTCAGTGTAAATCTGGTCAATGTTAAGTGGTCTCATAATAATAATAATTCTTGAACAGCCACGACGGTTGAGCTATTACAACATGTAATAATTACGTAAACTATTATCTCGCTAGAGTTCAGTTTACTCGGTGCAAGTGTACATAATGTAACACAACGCGTTGCATACGTTGTTGGCCCGGCATAAATTTGGTTCAGTGGTACTTAACTTCTACGGCACACGCTTACGCCGCCATACACACCAGTGAGTACCTAAATGAATACATTGTGATTATCTCCACAGTACGTTTTCGTTCCGTACGGGCGCAATAAGGTTTGGTTTTGTAACCAAACGTTATAGCATTATTTCCACTTCCCACGACGCGCGAATTCTGCTGACATATCGATGTTCGCCTGTATTGTGTTGTTACGTTTTCAAACACTCGACAATCGAAAGAAAATAATAATAATAATAATAATATTAGAAAGTCGAATCGAACCATTATTACGTTTTTTAGCTGGGATATCGTAGCGTGTACACACAACGGTCACCGCATTATGGCTACCGCTCGAGACGCGATTTCATCTGTACACGGTGTACATTTACGTGCCACGCGGAGCATCGTTCGTTTCTCTTGATCTCGAGCGACTGGTCGTATTGTAGTCAAAAGACCACCGGACACTATATCGAAACGTTATATATCGAAAATAAAGGAAAACACGTGTTGTCCACGCCGTGCGGTGCACAATGGAGAAAACCGTAGATCGTTGGTGCGGGGAAATCAACGGGCACGTCGCGTCGTACTGCGCCGATTGAAAATGTCGAAACGGTCGACCGGATGCGAGAAAACGATTCGGAGGCAGCCCCGGTCGGTTCGCTGACGTTTGACAACGTGAACTACCATCTCGCCCACGCGTGTGTTCTCGCTGCAGAACCCGCCCCCGATAGTGCACAACGTTTTCCTTGAACGGAAACTGACGTGCATCGAACACGGACAATGACTGTACAAATGTACATACATTTAGATGCACTCTCGCGAATCAAATCGATCGCGCGTCGTACAAGAGAGGATCGGTATTCGGACCGAACGTACGGAGTCTTAAACCGAAAGATAACAAACGGTTGAAATCGAGATGCGAAAATTAAAAAATGCGCGACCGACGTGTGTGTTCACCACGTCATGTATATCATATATATATTATGGGTACCGCTGCGTAACCTTCGGCAGCAGCAGCAGTTGGTCGGTTCAGTCGGTGCACAGTATAAATCGTTTCCAAAGAATCCCGGTGCCCCGGGGGGAAGCGCGCACGGTAGTGAGCCTGACCGAATTCGAAACAGCTCGTTAATCGATTTTTGCAACGCGTTAATGGTTTTTTTTTTTTTTTTGTACCGGGACGTAATGAAAAAAAAAAAAAATTTTAAATAAATACCATCGATTTTTTACGGCTTATTATGATGAGAGACTTCGGCAGGAAAATAAAACATCATAATAAGCGTGTGTAATGCTTGTATGTATACAACCGCTATGGGAGAGTAAAAAAAAAGAACGTTTATTGTTGAATCAAACTGCTGCGGCGATCTTCGGCGAGAAACGCTTTATGGATTAAACGCTTCGTATTTCAATACACGTGCACCGATTCAAAGTTGAGTACAGTTACGTTTCATTACTGCATCTAAAATACTGTTTCAAAATGTGCGATGTTGTTACAAGGGAAACTCATAAGTTATGATTATCCATTGCACGTACACATCAGTTTTCCCCGCGCAATTTATTAAGAAGCTGAACGAACTGTGGCACCATTTACAGGCTTGTCGATAGGAAAGGTAGGATTCCTCCTGGACCCGAAAATAGAGGAACCGTAATTAATTATTTAATTCGAACATTTTTTTTACATTTGTTACTGAAAATAGAAAAAGTATAAATATTTGAAATTGAATTGGTCTTGAGAGGGTGTTAGAAAAGGGGAGGTGACCGTGGCTCCTGGAACCACCACTAATAGGGTTCTTTAAGCATTTTCCTCCCGGGCCTGAACTTTTCCCTCTACGGCCCTGAGCATATAGAGTTCGTGAATAATTTAATATAATACAACTAAATTGCACATACTAATCGAGTATTTTATAAAAACGTTACTTTGTGCAACAACTTTAAATCAAGTTTAACTGCTTCAAACAAATATAATTAAAAATATACCGAATTCTTTTTACTTCCAATGTTACAAACCAATCATTTAAAAAAAATCAACACCGTACCTACCGTACAAATTATTGTTAAATCACTTGTATTCATATTGGACCGCAACAATGAGTATGAAAACCTAACACACGCAATAAGTATAGGGCCAATTTGTCAAATGAAAGTTAACGACCTTTAAAAAGATAAACAGCCATGAAATCGTTTAGTGGTTAATCGAATATAATAGAAACAAACTAAATAATAGACATAAAATACAGCGGTGAATTCGTATACACGTAAATATTTTATGTATTTTTGAGCAAATACGCTTGAAATGATAATTGAGATAAAATAATATATTGATTTATGTCCACATTTTTACATTATTTCGTTATTTTTTCTCTTCAAAGCTGTCAAACTATATATAATCTGAAAACATTCCTGTTACAAGTCTCCATCAAGAATTATATGCATTTTACATCGTCGATTATATCTGCAACAGTAAGTTTTAGAAAAGTCAGGCTAAACTTCAAGGACAACTTCTCGAAGGTCGGTAAGTCTATAGTCTGATTGTTTACCACATTTTGGATTATTTTCATTCAATATCGTTCCGCTGTGTGGTAATATTTATCGAAACAAAAATATTGTGTTATAACTTTTTCAGTATTATTTCAGAATATACATAATGTAATGAATATGTATTTGGAACATACATATACATTTTAAAACGTGCATCCGGCTATTATGACAATAATAATTGTGAGAAAAAAATCTCTTTGATTGATTAACAATAATAATTAATAATACATTTAAACAATTTATCTATACAAAAAGTATTATTGACAACTTTCTTTCGACAGCTACGTATAAATATGAATGATAAAAACACATTATCGTTGGATTTTAACTGGTTTAAAAAGTAAAACAATTATTATTAAATCACGCCATTCCATGATCGAAATTTAAAAAATTGTACATAAATTTATGTTTTTATCTAAAACACGCGAAACGGATTTCATGAAAGCTCAAGTACAACCATGGGCACAGAATAACACTTACAAACAGAATCGACTCAACAACGAATTATAATCTCGTGAACAATGCCGGTTGTATTCGTTCGTGCCCACTGATCGATTTAAGAACCTACACGTAGTATCGAAACGTATATTGTTATTGCTAATCAACCAAACCCGTACGGCAGCAATGTGATTAAAAACAAACACAAATCTGCGCGTGTGTCGTGATTTGAAAATCTATTTTCCTGTCCGCGCTACAATTCTTTGCGAATTTTTTCCTTTATTTATTTTTTCTACGAAGGTTACTTTTCCTTTCACCCGAAATGCACGAAGTACAAATATTACACTTATATTTATTTGAATATGTGTATGCGTATATATGTGTGTGTATGTGTGTGTGTGTGTGTGTATGTGCTACAGATTCATGACAAATATGCGTTGTATACCGGGCCATTGGCGAAAAAAATTACCGAGCGAATTATAATTTTAGTCGACCGTACGTGATTCTCCTGTTATAATATTTGTTCCAAACCGACTACAACTAGTATTATATTATGTGGGTCAAACACACAGACACGCGCGCGTACACTCACGAATATTAATCAAAATTTCCTAAGCTTTTAGTATTAAATTATTAAATTATTTGTTAAAAATATGTTTTTTTTATATTTGGTAATAGTATTGATAAAAGCCGTAAATCAGTAACTTTCACTTCTAATGTACCACACGTAGCCAATACTATTCTGGATTCATTTACAGACATCATCGCCTCAAACACTGATTTAATAACGGCTTCTGAGAATCTTCAAAAACTAGTTAACATTTTTGAATATAAAAAACAACAAAAATAAATCATATAAAAAATAAACACACCATTTATATGCTACATTTTTACTAGGGTGTCAGTCCCTTAGTAAAGATCAAAAATAACAAAATCTCTCCTAAAAAAGTCGTCAGATGTTTAGGTATTTATTCAAAAAAAAAAATGATACGACATTAAGCCAAAATTAAGCCGCATTAAAATAAAAATATAAATACGTAATTAATTCGCCCAATTATGACTTACAGCATCAAATCATGGGAATCAGCAAAAATGTATAACATCATAACTCCCCAGTTTTTCCAATCTAAAAGTCTTCGTGTCATAACAAATACTCCGTGGTATATAAGTAACCATACGCTACATTACGAGTTAAAAATACCAGTAAAAACTACCCTCACACGTGTAGCAATATAAAAAATTACAAAGTTACACCTGCAATCGTACAAACCTACTCTAATCCAAACTCCCATCCATTACTCATTTAAGTAACGTTTCCTGTCTCCATTAAAAAAATGGTCAAAATTCGATCTGCTAAATAGTTAATTAAAAAAAAATAAATAAATAAAAGACTTGGATACGTCTCCTTTCATTATGTAAGATAAAAATCGTCCGCTTAAATTTGGTGTTCGAGCCAAGCAAACACCGATATGAACAATGGAATCTAATTTTAAAACTATCAATATTCACTGAAAATTATTCTACCAACGAAATAAAGTATAGCGACGTCAAATTTTTTTTTTTCTATTCGATAAAACAACTACACATAGTCTTACTAATTTATATTAGAACGCCTCACAATGTCACTTCGGCACATTACAGTAGATTCAACTAACGTTTGGTAACGTCAACCGTGTTAACTCGTTTTGACAAAAACTATTTAGTACGCATTCCACCCTCCCCTCCCTCCCGTTTGAACGAATAACTCATGATATCGATACGCGAAAAAATCAATTGAACACACGCGTGTATACGCGTTTGTGACACAGCGCTGTACGTACAATTAGTGCGTATAATATATTCGTATACAAATATGTGTGTGTAATAATACAAATTTACGCGCACACTGGATTTAAGCTCCGCGAGCGTTGATTAATAGTCGCCGGGTGAAAGCGAAACGTTCTCGAGTTCTAAGGTACGCGTATATATGTGTATACCTGCAGCGCTGCAGCTGCGCACCGCTCTGCCACTGGTGCGCGCGCTCGTAGAAAAATCGTGAAGTGCACTCCGGTCGCTACTATAGAACACCACGACTGTCGGGCGTTTAACGAGTCGAAAACCCGAGTGGGATAGTAATAATAATAATAATAATAATGATTATTGTAAAACGAACGGTCTTTTATTATAATAAGCCTAAGCGGCCGCCGCCGTCGAGGCGCGGGAAAGGACTTTCACTGTCCGGTGTGACGCGTGAACGGCGATCCGCGAGGTGTACCTATCTGCTGCTGCTGCTGCTGCTACAGAAGGCGTGGGGGGAGGGGGGAGAAACGAAAAAACTAAACAAAATCAATTCAAAACGAGAAAATTATGAAAACAAAGTTACGCGCGCGCGCACACGCATAATAATGCTACGCGTACGTTGTACGTTGTTATTGTCATCGCGCACAGGTCCAGTTGCCGTTTTCGGGTGTACTATTGCGTCATTTCCAGCTGGTTAACATTTCAACGCGAGTGCACGACATTAATATGATATCGTTTCCGCGCGATTTATATGGACAACACGACGTCGTACGGTTTCGTGTTGATCGTCAGCGGCACGGCCCCTGGTGACCGATCGTTGCGCCCTGAATACTTAAAGAGGAAATCAAACGCACTGTAACGGGCACGAGCGACTTTCACGTACTGATTAGTAATTTCTGACATCCGTATGGAGTGGTTCATCGCCGTCGCGGGCTCGGTTTGTTCGACAGTTTCGTTGTTTTTTTTTCAATACATCTTTTATTCCACATTTCCCATCAGGAAGTGTGCGTAATACCCAGGACGCAACTATACAGTGGCCGCGCCTGACTAATAATCATCGAAAAAAATATAACCGCTCATAATTCGTATTAACGATAGTCTAATGATTGCAATCAATGACTAATTTCTCGACAAATATATGCCGTATTATCTAATGTATAAAAAATAAAAATTACTAATTTGACGCCATCAGATGTATTTGTTTTAATGGTAAATCACTTATTTCATCTCCGTAATATTTGTTAACGCTATTTATTCAATACCAACAAAAATTAATAATAATACTTTACACTCGAAAAAAGTGCATTTGCGTTATTAAAAAGAATATATAATTTTAATTTTTGTGTAAAACTAAAATGTACATTATTGATAAAATTTCACTTTTTTATATTTATTATTTAAATTGTATTTTTAAACAGATTTCTAAAAATCAGTAATCTAAATTATTACTTAGTAGTTAGTAGGTACTGCAGATTATAATAATCACAAATTATTTGTTAGCCGAGATGTCGTGTCGAGTGCTGATATTGAATTCAACACAGACATTTCAGGTATATATACACGGGTTTATTATTGCGTTCTGAATTTCTAAGTCGACGGCATCAGACTGCGTTTACTGGTGCGCCTGTGTATAATGTGAAAAACTGTTTTTAGCCCATTGTTACATTGAAAAATCCGAAATGTGGGTACTATGCAATCGTGTATTGTTAAACGCACACACTATATCTCGCTATCAATATTAATAACCCGTCATAAAGCATTTAAAAATATTCCATCTACATATACTGAATATTATATTATATTCTACCACTTCACAAATCAATATCTACGATATTTTAACGTGTGTTCCTGTATTATTTGTCGGTGAGCTCATCTTAATAATATACGCATTAAGTACTTGGTAGTCAGCCGTACATGGTTTTCCAGTTTGGTCTTCCGTTTTTTCATTCCGAAACCGGTTCTTTAACGTTCACTGTACATGTATTTTTCGTAAAATAATACAAAAAAATACACGTATGTTTACCTATGAATATAGATACTTTTTTTCATCTTTTTGTACGCACACAATATACGTTCATATATGTATATTATGTTTATTTATTTTATTATTTTTTAACAGTTTTTATTCCTATGTGTTATTTCCCTTTCAGGGTCAGACGATGGCCACACGCAAGAAATATATACAACACACTGCGTATGTATATTTACTTATATATTTACCTATATATACTTGCACTGCATCGGAATATCATATTATTGTGCTGACTCCGATCCGTAAAGACGTACACATTTCACTCGTATACAACATTGTTTTGGAAGACAATATCAAAACACGTACCTACCGCGTAATACAAACGGTATTGAACGATTTTAATAATTCAGCAACAACCGTAATAAGACAAAAACACAGCGATTTCGGGGCGTTCGAGAAAATTATAAATTTTAATACACAGTAATAGATATTTGAATACTACCACAGTTGCCGGCGATACGCGTTTTAAGTTTTTATTACATGTAATGATCGTCTGAATCGGACTGGAATCTTTCACGCGAAACCGCTTTGAAAAATATCAATAATTTTAAATGGGTCACCAAAAATGTAAAGAGTTGATGTAATATTTTCATTTTAGATTACCTGTATTGTATAGTGTTAATATAAAAAAAAAAAAGAAAAAGTGAACGAAACGCATTATTTTTCTCGACAAACTAGTATAAATTCAGCATTTTGGTCTATTTGAAACTATAACGAATACATACACTACCGGTCAACATTTACGGACACGATTGCGAAATTCGATAAGTCGTTGACGAGAATTCAACCGCTAATTTTTTGTTTTGTATTTCTATTTTAGCACCAGTTACCAACAACGTGAGCTTCATAAGGTACTTAAGAATCGATTCCTGTTTTGGTAATTTGAAAAAATAAGATCGGGAGAAAGTGGGGGGAGGGGTTGGATCGTCGTTCGCGCTGAGTGTAGATTTCGAAAAGATCGGTGGTAAATGTCTTGGAAAGCCTGCACACAACGGTCCAGAACGGCTGCCGCGTAACGCGTTACAACGCCGCGAGTACGATCTTTAGAAACGTACGACACGGTACCCTATCGCGACGTGTGAACCGGGTCCAGCGATCGAACCGACGAAAGTCGCGAAGGCGTGCGCATAAAGTTGCGTGCGCGCGTCGGTCAGCAGTCCGGACCGCGTCAACCGCGGTGCGACTCCGCCGCGATTAGGGCGTTTTATATCATTATCCGTTGCACAATACGCGCGCGCGGTCCAGCCCGTGTACGTAGGAAGAATAATGTGTGTCGCTCGAGAGCGATTTGGGACCTGTTGGTTTTACTCGTACGATGTTCCCCCATCACCTCACCACACCACCGTCCATCGTGCGCACTCGGTGTTGCTGCCGCTGCTACCGTTCCGATAACAATGCTTTGCATATTGTTATCATTGTTCTGTGCACGGCGTATAGACACGGATACTTTTTCCCCCACTCGTTCGGAAAAAAAAAATAAAATACGTTAATACATCGAACGTACAGGTATTATTATTGATTATTATTATTATTATTATTTTTTTTTTTTTTAATATGTTCACGTGTCAACATAACAGTAATTGTGCAATTTCTGGATGCATGGGCTTACACACACACACACACACATCGACCAACGGCGGCACATACACGATGTGTCAACCTCGCCTTTCTCTCGGGGCTAAAAAAAATAAACACATATAATACCTAATAATAATAATAACGCGCGGCGACACCGCGTACACGCACGAAAGGACGGAAAAATAATTACGGCCCCCACGTGACTTAATTAAGAATCGTTATGTTATACAAGTTTGAATTATGCACTATTAGAATTATAAATTAGACCGCGGTGCGCGCATAGGACACCACCACCTTCTTCTCGTCATCACCTTTCCGTCCCGTGCACGTTATGAAATAATGTTACCGTAAAACAATTCGCACACGACAGACCGATCTGTGGCCTCTAAACCCGAACCATTACACGCGTAAGTTATAATGTATACTGCAGATTGTATAACATGCAAACGCAATGGCGGCTTTGAAAGGGGGTGAGGGAGCACAAAAGCCATGCTACCACACACACCCCCACCCACTCCTACACCTGAAGTTTTCTAGGTAAACGCATATACCATTCAGTATTTAGGGAGACAAGAAATTAACATCCGAACGCTGTTGGAGAACAGTATGTACTCGTGCGTTGATATACCCACGGAAATGTGTACCGTTGTCGAAAAAGACGTATATTGCAGTAAACTTTTGATGCATAGGGTTAGTAGAATGTACCGTTGGTTTTTAAGTTTTCATCAATATCCTCCTCCCTTATTTAATTATATTTTACCATCCCCGTACAAACATACCTTTGAACATATGACGTCTACAGGTTTACTTCTGGCGTTGGGCGATAGCAAAAGTTGTCGTCTCTATTGCAAAATTCCGCAGTGATACTATATAGCAGTAATGTTTTTAATATACTCGTATATATATACACGAGTACGTGAACCGTGTGGTTGCCTAGGTCGTTCGGCCCTCACAGTGAAATGATAATAATAATATTTGATATGACGAGTGAGAACTATAATGTTACTGTACACTGATACGATAATATTTTCAACCATGATATATTTATTATAATAATTAAAGGTAGGAACTTATTGGAGTTCACACGTACAGTCATTCATAACTTAACCGAGTGATGTAGAAATGTTTCATTATAATACACAACGTAACGAGTGATACCACCGACCAAAATTACTTTAGCAGTGTAATGCGTGTGAAAAATATTTTAAGCAACCCTTACGGGAAAATTACGGCAAATTTATTTATTACACGCATCCAGATTCCCTGTTATAATTATGTCCACAGTTTTAGACATATGTTTGTTTTGTGATACGAGTTCTTGAGATGGAGTTTTGAAGTAATATAACCCGGAGGACGTGTACATAATAATATATATATATGTATGGAGGAACGCTAAATATTGCAACAAAAAAAATTCATTCGGTCTTTTTGATAATATAATAAACAAATATTTTTTACTAGAATGAATTGTCGATTTTCAACATTTTTTTTTTTTTTGTTCTTTCTTTCCATCAACATCCGATAATACTCGCGCTACCGTCCGTGTATACCTAACATCTAGCATATCAATTACACTTCCTGTCAAAACAATGACAGTTGATTGAACTGTCAGGTTGCCAACACATTTAACTTTGCAAAGCACGTATGCTCACTTTACGGCGTTGAATTTCCTAGTGCTTAAATATACATATATTTAAATACAAACATCAATACAAAAATAATTAATCGCGCATAAACCGCTAAGATACATTTGGTTTGTCCAAATGAATTTGAATTTGTAGACGGATATAATTTTAAAAATACTCTATAACCTATCAAAAAATAAATAAAATATGATAATCATTCAAGCCGAAACCCAAACTCAAATAATATTTTAACTATTGTCAAGTATAATAGACAATTTCATACGAACATACTTATAATTTGATTTTCATTTAAAAACGTTTTTGAAAATTAACAATAACCAGATTTCACAACATCACGGCGATATAGCCACACCCCTTGTACATCAGTACATACAATAAATTACATATATTTAATGTTAGCAGTATATACAACTGTTTTTAAATTTATTATCAAAATTAATTTATGAATACATAAACACTGCACTGGGTAACTGATCGAGAAAGCAATCCTAGTAGGTATCGAGCTACGATATTTTAACCGCTTTCTATTTAATTATAGAAACACTATATCACACATACATATTATACCAGTGGCGTTAATTTTCACTTTTCTGTATAACGAACAGTATTATATATCGAAACTGTGTAATAATAAGACACTTATGCAATGCTACATATTTCCCTCCGGGAATTTCATACCTAAATGAAAAGTCTATTTATATCCGGAGACTTTAACACACTCCACCCGTTGACCGCTATAATGTTATACACGCAGACTAGTTATTTTTGGTTATCATACCGTTTTCGCCGCAACGACACAATTTTTAGAATACTTATATAAAATATTTATTCGATCCACGTACAATAAATAATAATAAGTACAAAAATTACCATTTTTATTCGTCAAAATCCAATAGTGAGTGCTGCCACTCGGTCACTGTTGTTCACACACAAACCGCCCGGAACACATTTACGATTGCGAGGGATGTGTATAATTTATGTTTACGTATTTGTGTTTGTTTATATTGTATACGTTTCGGAATGAACGAAAAGTAGTAAAATTGAACGAGAAAAAAAAATCGAGTTCTCGAATGAAAAGACAAGTCAGAATCGCGTTGAGTCTAGATTGTAACTGACATCGGACAACGCGTCTTCGTCGGAGGTATGGCCGGCGTATATGTACGCTGCATTACGCTATATGCTACGAAAACGAGGACGTCAGACACTTGTCCTTTCTATTTTCCCCTCTCTCACCCTTCGGCACGCCGCGGTATAAAAAAAATATACTATAAACAAGCAGTACAATATAACCACCACCTCGGTGCGGAGATCGATATTATAGAACTGTTTATAAATGGAATATAACTTTTTTATTTATTTAGTTTTTTTTTTTCGAAAAAGTAGCTCTCAAATGGTGTATGTATATATTATTATATACAATCGGTATTGTATTATATAAGCAATATTATTACCGCTTTATCATCATTATATGTATTTGGAGAAAACCGCTTTCCCCTCAGATGAATATATTCGTATACAGAAAAATATTACACAAGTTGCTACCCAAGTTCCATGTAAATAGCAGGTATAAATATAGCCCTGAACATCGTATATTAAGTTCGATGCCCAAAATAAAATTTTACAGTTTGTTATGACATTATAATAATGTGCATAAGATCTGAGCATATTTTTATTCAACAAATTTAAAAGCATAAACTTATTAATGTCTATTAGTTTTAGATATCGTGGATTATAAATAATCGATAAAATAAAGTTATTACACTAAAATATTTTCTTAATTTAAGGAGCAAACTATAATAATAGTGTGTTATCTTCTTGAGTTAAGAATTACAAGTATAATTATAATTATAAGTTATGATAATAACTTTAATAAGTAATCGCGAACATGTTTGAATCGAAAAAAAAACACTTTAATCATTAATTCTTTCATTAGAATTTTAACTTCTGTCCACGAATGTTGAACATTTTTCACACAAATCACAATAATAACTATACAACAAACAATAAGCACACAATAAAATCATTATTATACACATGTACAATGCAACATTAAGTTTTCAAATTTTGCTCATGTTAAAAACTTTGGTAAATACATAGTACATATTAATACCAACATTCATAATTTGTACTATTGTTACTTAGTATTTTATCTTAATTTGATTTAGATTGGCTAATTTTTAGAGGAAGGAGTTAGAATTATATATTTACTCTATTTTTTAATAATACAGTTACAGTAAGTCTGAATACTGAGAAAAATTTTACTTAAATAAATTAACATTATAATAGTTCACCGTAGTCATAATGAATAAGACTCATGGGTAGAGCATCACATAGTGCACTTAGAGGAAGAGGATCTGGAAGAAATAAACGAAATACTTGTAAAATGGAGGGTAGAGCTTAAAGAAAAAATACCAAGAATTAGTATAGATGTACGACAGAAGTAGTTTCAAACAAATTTAACCAATACGGTGTTTAATTTTAAAAGAATTTATAAGACAAAACATGTTAGGTATGTATGTAGTAGTTGGATGATGATAGTATGAGTGAGGTGAATGGATTTCATTTAAGGGTCTATCATCAGTAGTATCATTGATTATAATTATTAGAATTTATAGTTAGTACTACAAAATAATGGTGATTTTTAAGAGAATTTATGAAGTGGTGAAAATACAAACTATATATAAACAGAAGAAAAGGCAAAGGTAAAGAATGAAAAGGAAAGGAAAGGGAGGTAGAATAAACTAAAACATACTGCTCCTCACCACTGTGGTTCAATAATTCATATAATTAATATATTTCACACTTTTTATAATTAGTATTAAATATATAATAAAACTTAATATTTACTAAAACTTGCAATATTTTAAAACTAACGTTATTTCTTGCTCTTTAGTGGTTATAAACAATGCGTATTGTTTGCGACCGCTAGAGAAAAAAAAAAGAAACATTATTTTGAAATGTCCGTTAACATACGTTTTCCTTTAAAGTATGTACACGTTTTCTAATTTAGTATTTACAACTATTTGGTCTTAAAATAAATTAGAAATATTCACAAATTTTTAATTTCTCGAGATGAATAGAAAAAAGAGTATCGGTATGATGATATTATATTTGTAATTAATTTAATGATAATATTGTTATCCAATGATTCACCGGTAGACGACAGTATTTTTATTTAATTAACTATACAATAATGTTCATGAGCATGGTTGAGCATCTTTGAGTCACTCGACAAATATTTACTTAATTAGATTTGTATAAAGTATTTTTATTACTTCAACTGAACCACACTGACATTTTTTCTATAATCGGGGAGTTGGAGAGCTATTAAGATGAATCTGTTGTAATTTTGAAGTGTCTAACATACATACAATTAAAACGAAATACTAATTTATTAGTAACCGTTATAAATATTTAATGAATTACATTAAATTACAGTAAACATTTATTACTCATTATACTAGCGAATAATGTCTGAACGTCCAGTAGGTACACCATTGACTCGTTGTTTCTTTTCATATTGGCTGCTTTCCCTCGCTCTCTTTTGCGCAATAATTTCATAAATAATTTGTTCATCAATTTCAAATGAAGATATAACATAATTATTTTGTATTTCAACATTTGAAAAACCATCATCAACATTAATTTTTATAAAATAATATTCTATGACCCAAGTATCAAATAAATAGTTTTAATTTAATATGTAATTAAATCGAGACATTTTTTCACATCTTATTTCGTAACTCATACTTCTTTCTCAATGTTATGATCAGAGATTTTCTTATTTTTTAAAAGATACAATTGCTTCTCTCACAGATAAATTAGTACTTACACACGAATTAGCACTTTTTTCTGGTAAAACTAGACTAGATTTTATTTATTATATGTAACGTACTTAGTTATGTATTGAAAAAAACACGTAAGCGTTAAATTTTAAATTATTAACTCATTATGTATAAACAACGTAATTATTTAATTTTATACTAGTTTAAGTGTTTTTTTGCAGGAATTTTTTTTTTTGTCTATAATTACTTGTACATTTATTTGTTTATGTATGTGTGTATTTATAAAAAAAAAAATATATCTATAAATTATTTATATACAAATATACAACCTTAATATAATTATTTAAATTCATTTCAATGTATGTATGTTAAAAAAATACTATAAATAATCATAAATATTGCTTAAAAAAGTCAAATGGTCTTAATTTAAATTTAGTACCCAAGTTTTTAGTACGTTTTTGGAAGAAATTAAACATAGTTTCAGTGTGGATTACCATTTACAGTGACGAATTTAATGGTATAACTTTAGTAATTGTGACTAAAATCTGTCAGTGATCATTATACTGTACGTATTTATGTATAACAATCGATCATTTCTTCGGAAGAACGGTGTATACAAGTTTATTATTGCACACATTGGGATAAGAGTGTAATGATAAGACTCACTTCCTTTACTCGCTCATATTATAAGTGGGTTTTGATTATAGACCTGCAAGGGCCGAGCCAGCCCGGCCCGTAGTGATATTGGACCGGGCCGGGCTTTAAAATAAAATAAAGGGTTGGACCGGGCTTTTTTAGTCTTGAAATTGTATTCCGGACCGGACCTGGGCTTTTTTTCGTAAAATTTTTCGGGCCGGGTGGACTTGTCTTCAAATATTAAATCAAGGATTGGACCGGGCTTTTGTAAGGATTTTTCTTCGGGGTACGGAGCTATTGCTAGTGTAGCATGGTCAGTACTAGTTCTAATGCATACCACGTAGGTACCTATTAGCGCATTTTATTAGTTTGTTTGTTGTCGCCTGTCGGAGTGTCTCGAAAGCGTTTTGTTGATTGTAGAATTCATATTAATTTTAAAGGTAAGTTTTTTTAATTCTTTAATATTAATTTTTATGTACAGATAGGTAACCCAATATTGTAATTAGTATGTACTTTGTAATGTATAGGTAGGTAAAATACATTTATAGCCAGTAGTTGGTAGGTACTAGATTGTATACTCGTATATATATTGTGTTAACTTCTGAACCATCATCTTCAATTGATCAGTATTTTAATAAAAAGCCAAAGACAAATATACCGTCAAATGTAATAAAAGACTGTCAACAAAAGTGTGTTCTGTTTTGTAGTCAAGATATAAGACCCATGGATATTATAGCTGAATCTGGGTTTAAAAGTTTGGCAAATTATTTAATCTCAGTTGGTTCTAAGTATGGGGAGGTATCTGCGAAAAATTTGTTACCACATCCGACAACAGTTCAAAGAAACATGTTGAAAATATCTGATATAAAACGTGAAGTGGTAATTGAGTATGTTCATTCGTTTATTGAAGAGGAATTAGTTGCTGCCACACCAGACATGTGGACAGACAACTATAAAAAAGGAGTTATATATCATTGACACTGCATTTCATTGAAGACTGGAAATTAAAAATAAACAACGTATATACCAGCCAATTTCCAATCGAAGAAAGAAAAACTGGTGAAAACATTCGAAAATATTTTAAAAAAATTTTGTTTCATGGAGAATTGATTCTCCTCAAAATAATATTCTTACAAAACTCACATGGGTTACTGACCAAGGGTCAAACATCAAAAGTGCACTTGAAGGAGTTAAACGTATCAACTATGCTGATCATATGTTAAGTAACACTCTTAAGCATACATTTGACACTACATTTCTTATGGGAGAAAATGAAAATGGTTTCACTAGACCAATTATTAATTTAATTCATACATCTAAAACATTAGTTGGATATATGAAGCGGACTGGAGATATGAATAAGCTTTCCAAAACTCTTTTTAAAGAAATTTAAATCAGGTAGAATACGAGATTAGTTATGTTAATTTCAATAGAAGAGCAGCATGAAGAAATTATTAAATTATATGAAAATGAACCACACAGATTTAATAACATAGATAGAACACTTCTACAAAAAATGATTCAATTTTTAAAATCATTCAAAATGACATCTGATGAATTGGAGGGCGATAATCAATAAATAATAATAATAATAATAATAATAATAATAATCAGTACCCAACCATTCATAAAGTTATTTTACACAAGGCTAAAATAGAAAAACATTTATTGAGTTATATTAAAGAACCTGCATTATACTGTAGAACTAACGACATCGAAACAGGTAATTATAATTGTTTTCTATTATTGATGTTAATTGTAAGCTAATAATCATTTTTAATTTATTGTTTGTTTTAGAATTAAACTATCGGAATATATTTAGTACATTATCCAAGTGGGCATTAAGTGAATTGGAAGAAAAATTCAAAATCGATCCAATACATGAAATAAGTTGTTTCTTGTGGCCAAAATTTAAAAGTTTGAAAATGGTATCTGATGATTCTAAAATTTGTATAATTAATCGAGTATCACACGCTTTAAAGAAATACAAACTAATTCGTACAGAAGAGCAAATAAGGATCATCAAATACCAGCAGTAAATCAAAAAGAATTTAAAGAATGGGAAGTTAGTGAAGTAGACATAACCTTAAGGAGTTCCACACAGAAAATATTTGCCTACTAAAATTAAGTGTTTGATAAAAACGAGGATGTTCTAAATTGGTGGAAAACAAATGGTGCACGTTTTCCTCTCATGGCGCAACTGGCAAGAAAGTGTTTTGCAATACCTGCTTCAAGTGCATCAAGTGAGCGAAGTTTTAGTACAGCTGGTCGTATCATTGAAAAACGTAGAAAAAATTGAAAAGGAAGAGTGTAGATTCCTTTATGTTTTAACATGATTTTTATAAATCATCTAATAAAAAAGATTAGTTTATTTTTGTACCTTTTTTATTATATTTATAACTTATTTTAAAATATTTGTTATATGATATGATCAGGGCTCGGGACTTAAAGCACTTAAAATCATTAAAATAAGTGCTTTAAAAAACACTTAAAAACATCATTAAAAGCACTAAAATAAGTATTTAAAAAACTTAAATTTAAAAAAAAATATTTAATTAAAAAAGAAGAAATGATCTAAAATAGGAAAAATAAGCAACTATTTCTACATTTTCTTTTTACATTAACACAATTAAGTACTAGACATATTTCGAAACTGTCTTGAATATAAAATTAAAGATTAAAAAAAAATATTAAAATAAATAAATATAGTTCATTTATATTATATTATTATTATTTTTTAATTAAAAAATCATAAATAAATAAATCTTTATATTATAAAAAAAGATTAACTTTGACTTTCGAGACATTTTGCCTTATTGTTTATGGATTTTCCAAAGCATTTTGTGAAAAATAAAATATAAACGATATTTATAAATAGTTAAAAAAGTCTGGAAAAGGTCAATGGACTACGTCATCGTTATAATTAAGCAGAAATATGCAAAAAAAGCAAAAATAATCAGAAAAACAGGAAATAAGCATTTTTTTTTAAAAAATCGTCGAAAAAAGCAAAAAAAAACAATTTTCAAATTTCAAAGTTGAACGTGTTTTAACATGACATATATATCCATAACTCTCTGCTATAGTTTATGTCAAACAATAAAAATAAACAAATGCTATAAGTCCCCAGCCCTGGATATGATTAATTAAATATATCTACTATAGTTAAATATTCTCTTAATTTATTATTTTTAAACTAAAGTACTTAAGTAATAAAATTAAATATTGACTAAATTTTTTTTTTATTTAAAACTTATGTAACAAAAAAAATGTTGAACTGGATGTGCTCGGGCTTAAGAAAAAATGGGTCGGGCCGAGCCTGGGTTTTTTTTTTCACAATATGGTTTGGACCGAGCCGGACCGGGCTTAAGGATAAAATTAATGGACCAGACCGGACATTTTATGAGCTTAACATGATTTTTGGGTCGGGCCTAGGCTTTTTTTCACAATATGATTTGGACCGGGCCGGACCGGGCTCAAGGATAAAATTAATGGACCAGACCGGACATTTTATGAGCTTAATATGATTTTCGGACCGGACCTAGGCTTTTTTTTCACAATATGGTTTGGACCGGGCCGGACCGGGCTTAAGGATAAAATTAATGGACCGGACCAGACATTTTATAAGTTTAACATGATTTTCGGGCCGGGCCTGGGCTTTTTTTTCACAATATGGTTTGGACCGGGCCGGACCGGGCTTAAGAATAAAATTGATGGATCGGACCAAGCCAAAAATATACGGCCCTAGCCAGTTTCGAAGGAAAATAACTATCAATCATTCGACATTTGAAAACAAATACGTTTTATCATTGATCTTTCGAGGTGTTTTTAATATTATGGAATCTATAATATAGAAAATTCTGATGTAACGCATAGTGTTTGGATAATTCGTTTTGATCAATTAATATTGTATATTAGAGAAAAACTATTTAATCGGACTAAAAAAATAAGTGATCCAAAAGATTAATTAATTTGATTAACTTATGAATTCAATATAACAATATAGATGCAGTATTCAACTTTTTATTTGACCTTTGATTAATTTGATTTACTGATCTATAATGATCTATAGAAAAACAAGAAAATTAAATTATTATAATTAGACTGATTATTGTTGACCTAGTAAAACTATTTAAATTTTTTTTTAAACTTGATATCACTTCAAGCCTACAGCTGTACTTGTAAGACTAACAATTCATAAGAAGAATCAATGGGTATATGATACAAACAAATTAATAAGTAGTAATAAGAATATTATTTAGCTAAGGTTTCAATATTAATAATGAAATATTGGTATTAGAACGTACAAGCAGTTAATGCGTAACTCGTACATAATGCCAAACCAATTCCGACTAAACCGAGACGAAAAATTAACTCAGAAATCGTTTTAATATCTGTGTTTGATTGAGAGTAATTTTTTATTTTGTCATGGCGTGCTATAGGTAGGTGGTATGTATATATGTAATAACTACACGGTTTTAATTGGACCATCTTTTTCTTCGTAAAACTGGTTTGTGTCGCACTGGTTAAGTGTATTAAACATGCCATGTAGCAGTTCGGAGTAGATTCGACCGGTTTAATGATAATAATTAATAACATTCTACATAACCTCGCCAACTGAAAAAACGATTCCAAAATAAAATCGTGCAACTTTTATTTTATTCTTAATACGACGAGGTGATATGTACATATTACGTGTGTGCGCGTGTTCTACAATTAAAAATCAAAATATTTACTGGACGAGCGAAAATTAGCGAAGAACGTGTTATTGTAATTCCATGAACAATACGTGCGTTGAAATTCCCGAACACTGATATATTATAGATATTAGATTTGGCATTTTGAAAGGATTCAGACGCATTTTGGTATCATCCCACCCAATGGTTTTTGAAAAATATAAAAATAATTAGAGTCACCAATAATGGCAATGATCAGAGGTGGAACTAAGAATTTTTGCACCCGAAGAAAATGTTAAAATTTCGCTCTATCATAGACATAGAATCAAATACTCTTACTTAGAATGTTATTCTAATGACTAGCATAAAAGCAAACTCATTGTGTAATAAACACATTCTCTGTACAGTTTGATATTTTTTACAATGATATCAAAGTATCAAAGTAAAAAATATCAAACTAGTAGTCTAAATTATATCCCCTAAAATGTTACCCCCGGTCATCATCTTCCTAGTACCGCCACTGGTAATGGTGCAATAATGGAATTGCGTAATAGTGTAAATGTCATCTTTTTAGACGTTTATTACATAGTGTATTGCCGATTTTAACAATATCTAATCAATCAATCATAACGTTTCGGTAAACATGGCATTATTAAACGTGTACACGAAATCGTCACGGAATGAAAATAGAACTACTGTGAATACACGAATGTACTATTTGAACGAATTCGCGGGTCGATGTTACCGCGGTAAGACGTTTGAATTCGAAACTGTTTTTCCGGCAAATATAACGCAGAAGTGTACGGCAAATGGCACCGACGTAGAAGCGACGTCATCGGATCGCGCATAAGTGTACGGACATAAAAACGTAAACCTAATCGAAATACCTGATAACTACAGTAGTGTCAACGATATTATCCTTCTTGGGAGAAAGAAAGAAGTATTCAACGAGTGAACAGTTCAAAGCATACACGTACCGTGTTGTGCATACAATTAAAAATCCGAAATAGCTTAAACCGTGAGAGTGTTATTGTTTTAACGATTATTATTGTTTTCGTGTTGCCTACGCGCACGCTCGTACCTCGCCAATAATGGATTTCTGTTGTCGTACACACGCCGTTAGTCGCGACCAATAAGATCGGTAATGAATAACCTTTCGACGCCTTTTGATCTATTAACACCGTGACGTGCCGGAGCACGATGAAAACCGGAAACACACAGCACAATGTGTACCAACCATATGCACGGGGAATTCGAACGACAGGAACGCAACACGGGTCCGTCGGACGAGAAAACGATCGACGGCGGCAGTTGGAAGGTACGTCGCCAAACATTTTTGGCCCAACACGAGATGCGCTTCGACAAGCGCCGGGAGTCGTCGTCACGTAAAAAACACATAAAATTGGTACGACAAAACGATGGTATAGACTGACTGGACGGACGAATTGCAATGCCAATGGAAGTGTTCCAAGAAAACACGACAAACACAATAATAATAATAATACATACTTATTTTAATTACAAACGAATTGCAAAGCGCGGCCGCGTTGAAATTAATACAACCGCGTAACCATTGCGTCCCATCACGATTGGTACTCATCCAAGTGCGTTTTCGTTGTAAATTATTTGATTTTGATTTTTTTCCTTTTTATAATAATAAACCGTGTTATTATACATAAATCGTATATTAATATGAAAAAAAAAAAAAAACGTTCAAGCTGGTGTAACATACACTTCAGTCAAAAAATGTATTAGAACACGTGAAAATATTCGTTAATTTTAACAAAACATTTCCCACGTATTGTTAAAACATAAAATTTCCAATTGTTTTTCTGATGATTTAAAAACGCATTTTCACTTTTATTTTAGTTATTTATCATCCCAATAATAGTATTAAAAAATAAATAAATAATAATAATAAAATAAAGATCACCATATAATTTAATATCTATTAAGATAAATGATTAAAAATCTAATATTAATATTGCATAACCACAAACATACACACAATAGGTACATACATGACGTGCGAATATGCTCAGATAATATTTTAACTGATAATTTATTTTATTTATTTACTATTATTATTATTATTATCCACTGCGTGTCACGTAGCTTTTGTGCGGGTTTTAGTCAGTTAAAAGATTACGAAAATAATCAATGATTTAATCTTGTATCATTTTTTCACTACGCATTTTATATTACATTATATGTATTTTATGCTGCATTACAATAATACTTAATCGAATAGAATATACTCCGACCGAACACAAAACAATAAACCATTGTGGTAATGTTGCGGAATAGTCACGCCAATGAAATTTAAAACTCATCAATCTCATATGGATTTTGTACTTTTCATATACACTTTGTTACGCACCTTTAAGTTGATGATAATATCTTATTAAAGCTGTTAATAACGTACATTAATACAATCATAATGTACCATCAATACATTTTTTTTCACAAGTTTTCGACTGCAAAAGTCGATTACTTAATAACGTGCTTATTTCATGATAGTATTAATGACTTGTTTTTACGTAATAATTTTTAAATAATATTCGGATGAACATTTTTTACAATATTTTGTTTGTTGCTAGAATATGTTTGCTATAAGCGCACTCTAAAATCACTTTTAATAACTTATAATTGAAAAAAAAAAAATTTAAACATTCAACGTCAAGGTTTTATATAGTATTGAAAACATTCTAAAATTGTATTGATTAAATTCTAATGAACACGATGACGCCTTAAGGGAGAGAAGGGCTATACAACCCGCTCTACAACGGACTCGTTCGAACGGGTCGTTAAAAAATAAACACATTTTTACATAATACGATTAGAAAGATAAGATTACTTATGCTGCGGTCCTGCGAAACTGAGCAATAGTAACGTAATTGTTGGTTTTGATCTTTCACTGGGGCACGGAGTTGACAACTTTTGATCGGTGCCGCGCATTCCGTACGATATAAATATATAAATATGTAATATGCCGTTAGATCTGACATAATTTTCAGTGCAAAAACGATGTGATCGCCACTGTTATATTGTAAGTAGACTAGCGTCGGTATCGAACACTAAACAATCAACTCCACGATAATTAGCCATCGATCGTTTTATCGATCGTACGCCGGTTCATCAGATCGTAACAGCTAGTCAGTCATAAACACTTGCGAGTTTACTGACACATTCCCACCAATAGTGCTCATAACGTTTTCGAATATCGTTAGAGTTTCAACTGGATCGTCCTCTTATGAAAACCATACGTAAAATGTAAGATCGAAATTGTATCGAGTACAACAACATTCGATTTTTATCTTCGTACGACTCCTGATTTATAATGTATTCGGGTATTGACGCGTATAACGTTGACGCGTAGTTTATCCCGGAACTAGAATATCCAACGGTCGTTTAGTACTGTAGCAAACGTATTGTTTAACATTTCCCCATTTTATGTTGTACAAATATTGGGGCTAGTGTAGCGTGCGATCTACTAGTCTATTTTTGGTGAACGCGATTTGTGAGCCACTTAACATTACTCAAAAAGACACCACAACGAGGTTTCGAAAATATTTACTCGCGTATAGCTATAAAAATAATTAAATATTAATCACATCCACATATAAGTTTTCATTTAGTCAATTTAGTCGTCGTTATTTATGTATGTCACCCGCATCTTCTAAAAAAGCAATAAACAAATCCGGTTCACATTTCCACCACATCTTCCAACAATGCATATCTAAATGTGACTGAAGAATATGGAGAAGTCTTTAACGATAAATTACCGATAAAAAACTAGATAGTAATGGGTAGATCACTGGTAGAACACACATAAACGGTAGATCGCAGGCTACACTAGCACCCTAATATTATACTCCGAGTAATAATAATCAACCACACGATTCACAGACAGCGATTTAACCGAATAGAAAAACGTAAATGAGAATAAAAATTTAAGCTATAAAACTAAGTAACGTATTGTTGTAATCCACAGGTGTTTAGTATGAGAAGTTATGTATGTTATTAAGTTTAGTATGTAACAACAGTCACAAGGCTCAAGGTGGTCGACGTAAATATCAATTAAAATGGAAACTAATCTAATAACTGTCATTCGTGTAGATTTATAGTATCAATAATTAAAAAATAATGATAGCGGTACTGATAACAAAAATATATTTAGATTCTAAAATAAAATCAATTCGAAAACTAAATTGTTTGCTCGAGTTCAATTATTTTAAACGGAAGGCTACTAATTCCATTAACTATGACACATTTTCTAATCGATGTTTTAATATTTTCGTCAATATACCACAATCATGGATGTAAAGGGGGAGTGGGCTTAGGGGGTTTATCCCTCCCTGAGCTATCTTAAGCCTTTTCTATGATATGTTGAATAGATATTTCACTTTAATATATTGTTCTTGAAGCCTTTTGGGCTCAATCCCCATGCATTTGAGTACCTTATTTACGTCCATGACAATGTTATAATACAAGTACACTCCATGATAAATAAGTAACTCTTGATTTTTTAGGCTTTTACGTGATAACACATTTATAATTATTCGGTAATAATAATATTTAATCTCAATTCTTGAAAAGCTTAATTCCAAACGATTAAATACCTATCATGGTTATTATTATTATAAAACGAGATTAACTGCACACTTCATATTTATATTATAAGTAAAAATAATTGACTTACTTTTTAACGTTAGATAAATCACATATATGGGTAAGAGTTCGATTTTATTTACATCTGTGTAGTTGGGCTAAAGTCTTTATCGACAACAATTTTCAACTGGTTGTTTATTCTCAAATCAAAGTGTATGTATGGATATGAATGTTTGTGTGTGTGTGTGTGTGTGTGTGTGTGTGTGTGTGTGTGTGTGTGTGTTTATTTGATAAGCATAAGACATTAACAAACACAAATGTTTATTACTCATAAATATTTATGTAGGTACAAACTCAAAGTAAGATTATATTAGAAGTAAATAGTGTTACGTTAACAACAAATAAGTTACATTTAAATAATTTAAAAACTTTAACATAATACAGTGCTATTATTTAAGCATAGTTATAATTCATGAATTATAATATATAATAACTAGTTAGCATAACTAATATGTAGACATAAATTATACATATACCTAGGTAAGTTAAACATATTTACAAAATAATTATCGAGGTGACAATGCGTGTATTACGTACCATGTACTCGTATGATGAACGCCAAGCAAGATTATGAAAACACATAAAATAGAAAGCGATATGATGTCCTGAAACTTGAATAAATATTTAACATTTCGATAATTATTTTATAATGAACATTTTCGAATAGTGTACGTATCGAATAAATTCTATATTTTTGTGTCAGTAAAATTTCAAACATATTATGACAAACACGGACCTTATGTAGGCAACATATATTACACTTGTGAAAATGTATTTTGTGCGTTTTATATCGTAAGTATTTTGAACTAAAAAAATTATTGTAATCTGAAATAATTATTATTAACTATGACTAGAGTAACAATTTTTACCATTATAAACTTATTTTATAAAAATAATAGTTTTATTGTTCTAAGAAAGTCAATAAATTTCATTTAAATCGAAAAAAAATTCTCTAATCATTTATTTTTTTCAGATTATAAAATCGAATTTTATCGTTTTAGAATGTGTTGATGTAAGATCAATTCTTGTCTATAAAATCTTAATTACCCTCTAACGTTTCAATATTTCAAATATTTTGTAATAATAAAATAGATTTATTAGTATTATATTTTAACGTTAAACTTGGCAGCATGTATTCACAATGTACCTGCGTTTTTACATTTTTAATGATCTTCTTTGCTGTTTGAGCAAATATTTTCACAATGTACATAATTAGTTTCTTAAAGATCAGTATCTGAAATAAATTAAGAAACATATATAATAATTATACAATGTAAAATGTAACATTTTTATTTATTTTTTAATAAAGCAGTCCAACAGAATAAAATAATTATATTTAAAAAAAAAAAAATTAAATTTTATTAAATATTAACTTGGTATTTATTATTGGTAGTGATCTATTTTACATGTGCAGATATTCTTCAGGTTGTATAAATTAATAGTTCATTTTAATTTTCTTCAAATTTTTCTTTAACGTTAATTTTAAAAGAACATAACTGAATAATTTGAAAATAATCCTACTCGTATACACTTCTTTTTATAGTTTTAAACAATGGACTTGCTATAAAAAGAGAAAATATCCTCTGATATTACTCTATAAATATTCACAAAAGTAACAATGACGTCATTATTAAATCTTTCTCGCCAGAACAAAACAGATATTTGACATAAAAACATTATGAATGACATATTATAAAAATAAGTATAAATAAAAAATAGATCCTATGCCATACTTAGATCCTACTTAGATCCTATGCCATACTAAGATATAAAAAGAGATTGTTTTAGTTTATTTAATAATAATCATTTAACTTTATTCTTCGACCAGATACAAGTAATAATGAAACACGATTTAAAACAAATGCCTGTTTATCTCCTAAAGTAAATCCACTAGATATTTTCAGTTTTAAATGTCGCATAATTCTAAATAGGTAAATATCCTGATATTATATATATATATATATATATATATAAACAAAATATACAACAAAAAAAGTTGTTTTCTTTGACATTAAAGAAATAATTTTTTTGAATAGTTTCTAGTGGGCAAACAATCAACTCATATTATTTTAAAGAGGTATTAATTAAATTGAGAAAACGCGTTAGAAAGAAGCGACCAGATCTTTGGAAGAATAGCTGGGTTCTTCACCATGATAAAGCTCCAGCTCACAGTGCAATTTTAATTCAACGTTTTTAAACTGAAAAAAATATTTCTATACTCCAACATTACCCGAATTCACCATACCTTGCTTCTTGTGACTTCTTCTTATTCCCAAAGATTAAAAATGTATTAAAAAAAACCCATTTTCAAACAATCGATGATGTTGAAAACGGCAGAACTTTTAAAATAGCTGACTGACAGCGATTGGCAACACTTTTTTCAAGAATGGCAGCGACGTATGCAACAGTGTATTGATGCTGATATTTTTAAGGTGATAATCATTAAATTATAAAATTTTAAAAATAAATCACTTTTATTAAAAAAGTCTCGTTATTTCATTGTCACACCTCTTATGCACGGGAATATTAATCTGACCGAACTGTTCAACTTGACAATCGTTCAATCACACATTGACCGAGATTATAAATTTACCAATTTACAGAGATAATCGATAGTTTTCCTACCCTTTTTTACGGAAACAATCGTGTGTTCCAATATTTTGATTTTAGATTAAAATTAATCACGGTTTATAGTTACTGCAATACGTTGTGATCTCGTAGAACGCGCAATTAATATCAAACGGAACTGAAGGCGTTTACGCACAGTGTTGTCTATTATACGTGAAAACGACGAAAAACAAAAATAATTACACACCCCCGTCATCAGTCTCAGTTGTAGGTACCGGGTCGTTCCACCACTGTATCGATGTTGACGCCAAGACTAAATATATCGAGTTTGTTACGATCACTACGCCGCCGCTTATCCAGAACACATTACGCCATTCCAATAAGGTATTCTGCGAACAAAAACAATAATCGGTGATGTAATATTATGTAAATCGACAAAACGATAACGTTGCGCCCTTGGAAACCGTCGCATGATTACGTTTGGTATTAAGTATCCGATGAGAGGAGGCGAAACGATCCCGGCTACGGCTCCGATGCCGTTCACCATGGCCATCGCAGGGCCCGCGTAATTCGGGGTCAAGTCCATTACGTTTACTTTCATGCTCGAGTAGAAAAAGCCCATTGTCGCCATACCGATGGTGAACAACACGACTACTTTTAACTTGTCGCAACCAGCATACGATGCGGCCAATGTGCCCAACATGGGCCCGATACAGGCTAAAAAAAAAATTATTTCAACGGCTCAAAGTTGTGGAAGTAATATATTCCAGCTAACAGTGGCTACGGTTTTAAAATGGTATGTGTATCCGTATCACGTCATTTATAACAAAAAATAATACCTATATATATTTATGTACGAGTATATTAGAATTATTAGTAAAGTATGCGCATTTTTAAAAAATCAAATAACTCTACTCAAATTAATATATAATAGTAGACATAAAATTTTAAAATGTATTTTATATAATTAAAATTAAATAATTAAAAGCAATGTAAAAATATTATAAATGTGATTTAAGAAAAATAAAGTTCGAGTAATTACTGCTAGCCAATACTTATTTTGGTAATGTATAAATGTTAAGAAAAAGTTAAGATTTAAAAGAGAGTATTTGTAACTAAACACATTTAACATTTTATGTTGAGATCTAAGATAAACTGTTGGTGACTAGGATTGCACGATTATTTTACTCTTATTTAATCAATATTTAGAAAATTATATCAATTTTAATAGGTTATTTTTTATACATTAATTATAACAAGTCATTATATATCAATAAATTATAGCATTTTACAATAAATTAAGAATTATAATCTGAGGATTAAATGTAACGAACAAACTGATTATTTAATAATTACATTTGACATCAATTTATATAACTAGGAAAACAAATAAAAAGTTCTTACATTTTCCTTGTAAAAAAAAACAGAAACTAATGCAGTTCAGTATATTTATAGTGTCATAAACTCGTTCATAATATTATTATTTCAATAATAATGAAAGAAAGATTTTAAAATCTAAAAGCTAAAGCTAAAAATATAAATACTTCAATAATAATACCTTGAGTCCGTAACTACTACGAGAAAATATTATATTATATTATATTTTGTTATTATATTGTATTCGTAAAATATTTTTCAATTACATAATGTGTTTATAATATAATATATTTTCGTTTATTTTCGTTTATAATCATTATCAATTATTAATCGAACTTTTCCATTATATACATTATTCATAAAGCAAGTTGATCTTTAGTTAAGCAGGTAATATAGGAAGAGCCTAAAAGGAAAATAACTTAAAGAGACCTAGGTCAAGGTGGACAGACAGTGTGAAAAAGGATATTAAAAGTTTTCATTTTAAACGATAGGACTACGAATCAAGTGAAGAAGGATAAAGATCAAGAGGATAAGGAAATATGGCAAGATTTGTATTTGATCATAAAGGCTGAAACCAAGAGAAGCAGAAGATTTATATAGCATAGAAAACAATCAAATAAAATTATTAATTATTGAATAAAATAACCGTGCAGCTCTATCGGTGACTATACTTCACTCTCCATTTATACGAAAAAATCTTATCAGTAAAAAAAATATTCGTCGAAGAAGTGTTAGTCATAATCTGATTTTCCAAATCCAATGCATTATAAAATAAGTACACACGAGACACAATTTTAGTTGTCATAATCTACGTATTACGGATTTGGTTTTTCGCGTTATTATTTCAAAAATACAGTATAACGTTATAATACGGTTTCTTTAGGCAGCATTTTATTTTTTTATTTTCAATAATAGTTTATTAATAGCATACCTATAGTAGAGAATAGTCTTCTCTGTTGTAGTATTCCTAATTTACCATTAGATATCAAATAGTCACTTAACCATCCCGATAGAATGGCGAATAACCACATCAAAACATGTGGCAATGAACTCCACACGCCAGTCTAATGAAACACAAAATGTACAATTATTATTATGATTTTAAATAGAACGTACGATAGATATCAATATTTTATAAAAATTCATAATGTATTATATTGTATAAATTAATTCGATAAACGAGAAGTGACTAAAAGACACAAAACATAATATTTTAACAAGACACACATTATATTATATTGTATTGATATAATGTAAATATCGTTCGATGATTCGTTTTACTCACTTCGGCGATAGAAAACTTCATGACGCTTTTCATATACTTTGGCAAATCGGCATTTATCATGAACAGGGCCCAGTCATGTGCGATCTGACCGATCATCAAACCCCACATGGGACCCGATGACAGCATGGCTAACCATGGTGTGGACTTCAATTTGTTCTAATGTCAGGAATAAATATAATTTTGAAATATTACTAAAATAAACCACGTTGCCGTGTACGCGCTTACCTTATTTCTGTTTACTCCTTTTAGATTACGTTCCAAGAACGTAAGCTCATAATCGGTTATCGTAGGATGTTCGTTTGGCGAACTGTAGACAAGGAAATTCCAGAATGCGTACCAAATCAACGCCACAACACCGGTAAGGTAAAACACTAAAGGCCAATTGTCGTCGGTGATCTTGAGCAAGTACCCAGCAGAACTTTGGGCGACAATCGTTCCGATCATGTTGCCTGACAAAAAAACAATACAATTAAAAAAATTTAAAAAACTATAGTCTGGTATGATGGTAACATTGTTGATAACAGTTGAAACTAATTTTTACATTCAACAGTATTTACCTGCAAACACAAATGATCCGATGCGTGATCTTTCGCCAATAGGTACCCATTGGGCCAACAATGCATTCATTGCCGGTATAGTAGGACCCTATTCGAATAAAAGTCATCAGTGATCACTAATCACGTATTAGATCAAATAATTTCCCAACATTTAGATACCCATTAACCTTTGGGAACCGTAACGCTTGATTAACATTTTAGCTACTTACGGTTAAGTAATCCCGGTATCCCGGTAAACTAAATATTCAATCAAAAAAATTCATTCCAAGCTATATTTATTAACATTTATAATAATATAAGACAAACAATAAGTCGGTAACAGTTATATCTGCTGTAATATCAGATTATTGCCATTAATTAAATATACAAGTATATTTAATTTATTTATTTATTTATTTTAAGTATTTTTATTTATATTAAGTATATTTAATTAATTACAGATATCACCGTAACGTATTAAACCATTATCTATTTTTAAGTCATCGAGTATTCCTTTCAATATTCCTAATATATTCTCAATCCAACAAAAAAATATTATAATATCTAAACTATTTTTGAACCAGAAAAACTATTTAATTTAACTTTAAAGCCATTTATGAATTTTAAATTTATCAATGTTTGGATTAATATCATTCTATTTTAATCATATAGAAAACAATAACTTATTGTTGCCTAGATAATGTATATATTATTGTAATAATAATAATAATAATAATAATAGTAATAGTAATAATAATAAACGAAAATACAATAAGTTTTATAGGTATACATCATTTTGAAATAATTATATTATATAAACGAAAAATTATATGCACTATATAGGTTAAAATAAATGTGTATTAATTATACATTTATTTACATTTATTTACACTTAGTTCGTGTAAACAATACAAATATTCACCAAATGCAAAAAGCATTTTACCTATTTGACTATTAATGAAAACTAAATTTGATATTAAATTGATTTTTTAATAATAACAACATTGAAATTAATTATTTTTCAAACCGCATAACGCACAAATTAGTTCCATAAATACATCCTATCCATCAAATTAATATTTAATAAATATATATTTTGTGATGTACCAGAATACAATACAATAGAACCCGTTTGTAAGATGCTCTGGCCAGTGGCGGTTCTAGCGTATGGGCAGGGTGGACAGCTATCCATACCAAAATTGCTGATGCCCCTCATTTTAAAAATGTAATTTTTATACATAAATAAGATGTTTTATCATTTGATAAATTATAATGATAATTAACAATAATATTATTATTGTTCATGAATACAGTCGCGTCTATGCAAATTGTCGCCGTCGCATGACCACCCTTACGCAACCTCTATATGCTTAAAACACCGCGATAGGCACGACTGTATTCGAGCTCATTAGTACCTATAAATATTTTTATCGTAATTCATTAATTATCTGAAGATTGTTATTTGATATCAACCTTTTATTATAATTAATTATTCAAATTAGATAATTTGTGACCTCTCCCATATCATCTTCAGCTGCCCCTCATTATCCTCTAATCGTTTAACGCTTTTTAATTCTTTAAAATCTCAAAACATCCAACTAAGTTCATCCTCTAATCTTAATTCCAATTCTGAAATTGTTATAATCCAAATATTATCCTTCATCCGTGAGACTGGACTATCCGTTTAACTATATCTGAATTATTTTAATGTATCATTTATTTTAATCATTGTAAATATGAATGTTGAAATAAATTGTTAGACGACAAAGTTTCAATATAAAAAAAAAAAAAGAACCGGATGGGCCTCGCTCTGCTGTACAGTTAGGGGTGGAGTGCACCTCGCTTATAGGATAGGTCATTATTATAATGGATTTGTTAAATTTGAATGCAATGATAGATATCATTGTATACGAATAACGATTCTGAACGGAGTTCATATGTTAGTCTAGAATATAATACAATGTTATTTATAAATATTATATAAGTATATTTTATTTTTTAACGAAAAATTTAGAAAAACCGAAAATTTAAATTGTCTATAAATAAGTCAAAATATGTCAAAATACTTTGAAATTTTAACCATGTATAGAAAACGTCAATATAAAGATTTAATGATAATTTCAAGTTGTTGCGGTTTTTCGTTTTTGAGTTAGGGCATTTTAAAAAAACCGATATCATTTGTCAGTCTAGAACATTATATTATATTTTACATGTAATTTTATGTCAATATTCGATGTTCAAACGCTTATAAAAAAAAATTGTGCCTATGGATTTTAATAATTTTTTAATGACATTAAGAACTACTTCTGTGGAATCTTCGATTAAATTTTCAAGTATTTTGTAGAAGCCAAATTTTTTTTATCACCGATTATAAAAATAAAATGTAAAAAAATCGAATATTTTAAATGACTATAAGTGGCTTAAAAATCAATATAATATTTTGAAAAAAATATTGCATAAAAGAAATACCAATCTTAACAGCTGGTAGAAATTTCAAAAATCTGCGAATTATACTTTTTGAATTATAACAAATATTTAAAATCGTCTGAGAATAAATCGCTATTTTATGCAATTTCGTAAATATTTAAATTTCAAACAGTCATACAATTTTTTCCTCTTAGTCCGGTAGAAATTTTTTTAAAGATTTTTGAAGAGTAGCTCATAGATAACCTAGTGTTAAAATTTTGAACCTTAAGTATGAACAAAAAAAATTTTATGAATTTTTATCTTCAAAATAACTTGCAAATTATCGTGATTTTTACACATTTTATACAAATTTGAGAATTAAGGGCTTATAATAAAAAATTGAGTTAACCGATCACCGATATTTTTTAGTTACGATAAGTTTAACTTATTATAAACCTAATATAAAATTTTCAAGAGTTTTCGCTCAATCAATTAAATTTTATAGATGTTTAAAAACAAAAATTTAACAAAAATCGAAAATTTAAATTGTCTATAAATAAGTCAAAATATGTCAAAATACTTTGAAATCTTAACCATGTATAGAGAACGTCAATATAAAGATTTGGTGAAAATTTCAAGTTGTTGCGGTTTTTCATTTTTGAGTTAGAGCATTTTAAAAAAAACCGAAATCTTTGTCAGTCTAGAATATTATACAGTATATTATATTTAACATGTAATTTTTGTCAATATTCGCTGTTCAAACGCTTATAAAAAAAAATTGTGCCTATGGATTTTAATAATTTTTGAATGACTTTAAGAACTACTTCTGTGGAATCTTCTATTAAATTTTCAAGTATTTTGTACGAGCCAAATTTTTTTTATCACCGATTATAAAAAAAAAATGTAAAAAAATCGAATATTTTAAATGCCTATTAGTGGCTTAAAAATCAATATAATATTTTGAAAAAAATATGACATAAAGGAAATACCAATCTTAACAGCTGGTAGAAATTTCAAAAATTTGTGACTTATACTTTTTGAATTATAAAAAATATTTAAAATCGTTTGAGAATAAATCGCTATTTTATGCAATTTCGTAAATATTTAAATTTCAAACAGTCATAAAATTTCTTCCTCTAATTCCGGTAGAAATTTTTTTAAAGATTTTTGAAGAGTAGCTTATACATAACCTCGTGTTAAAATTTTGAACCTTAAGTATGAACAGAAAAAATTTTATGAATTTTTATCTACAAAATAACTTGCAAATTATCGTGATTTTTACATATTTCGTATAAATTGTAACTTTGAGCACTTATAAAAAAAAATTGTGACTTACGATTTTAGATTTTTTTTTATCAGTTAAGGAACAACTTATAAGAAACCTTGTATTAAATTTTCAAGATTTTCTAGGCAGCCAAAAAAATTTTATCGTTATTTAAAAAAAAAATACTTAAAAATATTGAAAATTTCAATTGTCTATAAATAGCTTCATAAAAGTCAAAATACTTTGAAAATTTAATGGTGTATAGAGAACGCTAATCTAAACATTTGGTGAAAATTTCAAGTATTTACATCGATTAGTTTTTGAGTTATAGCAAAATAAAAAATTTGATTATGTCAAAAACTGGTTTTGCGTAAAAACTCCCGTTTTTCCCAAATTTTTTTATGGTTTTTCCCGTTGCATTTAAAAAATATTGGAAATTTTTAACTTTTGACCCCCCAAAGTACCAAATAGATTCACTTTCCTTTCAGAAAAGTTGCTACATAAGGCAATCGAAGCATTTTTACTGCCCCAAAACGTGTCGACAGACACAAAAAAAAAAAAAAAAAAAAAAAAAAAAAAAAAAAAAACACATCATTGTAAAATCAATACATTCTTCACTCCGTTCAGAATCTAAAAAACACACATCATTGTAAAATCAATACATTCTTCACTCCGTTCAGAATCTAAAAAAAATTATTAAAATTTAGACATAGATTTAGACCTTATCCATCGCAATCGACTAGCATATAAAAGAGCACCGCGACGCCACCAACGGCACCATTCCTCGTTTTTTAACACTGAAGTAAGATCTACCCAAGGCGACTCTCCCTCCCGAAACTATCGAACGGTATTTATATCGATCAATGGTGCAATAGTCAGATTATTCCGGCATTGTATACGTATACGTCACAGTTAATGAAATATTGAATTATATCCATGCAAGTGATCCCAAATCAAATGAATTCCTAAATTCAGATTTTTCAGTTAAAGTAGGTAATATGTATCGACTATATACAACTAATGACTTTATAGAAGCAATGAAGAACCAATGTCTGATTAGAAAATCTTTGTTTTTGGATAATTTAACATTATCCGACCTACATCAACAAATAAGTAACTATGATAAGACTTTTGACAATGTAAAAAAAGTAATTGAATTGGCTATAGTTGTTCCGTGTCTTCAACTAGTGCAGAACGCAGTTTTTCCACCATGCGCCGTGTTAAGACATATAAAAGATCAACTATAAAGAGTTCACGATTAAGTAGTTTTACACTTTTATCAATTGATTTTGAAAACTTAGACAAACTATTAAAGGATCCAACTGTTGTCCATGAAGTGTTTGCAAGCATGAAAAACAGCAGAATACAATTTCAAATTTAGCTTACTAATTTTTTTTAATTTAATCTGAATAGTCTGAAGTCTTTTGGCATTTTAATTTAAATATATTTAAATGAACATTATTATACTTAATTACTTCAAAACTAAGGATTACTCTGTTTTATAATATTTTAAATCTTTATTATCTACATATTATAATTAATATAAAGATTTTAAGCTATACACTATAATGTGCCTACTGCTAATATTTAAGGTGTTAATGGAAGACCCATAGTCTAATGGAAGCTGTAAGGATAAATATTGTATTAAAAAAATGTGTAGGGAAGAGTGAGGAAATGAGGAATATTATTCGGAGTTAGAACCTAATTATAAATTTACTGTTGCTCATACAAAAATGTAGTCCTAGAACCGCGCCTGACTCTCGCTTAAGACAATTTCCCGCACAATACGCTCATTTTTATGAATCCTTTGATTTTGACAATGTTTAATATTTAATTATCTCCGAATAATATGGATAATAATATATGTTCCTGGATAAGACGCTCTAATTGTCAATAATGTTAGTATAAAAATATAAAATGTAGAGAAATACCTCACACATAATAAGAATAAAAAGACAATGAAGATTTTATAAATAAGTTTCCTAGATATGCAGTTGTTAACAAGGACACTAGTAACACTAAAAGCTTACAGATACATTCCACCGGCTAATGTAATAACTTTTATATAGAAAGAAAGCAAGGAAAAGGAAAAAAACTGATACAATACCGATTATCCCGGTAACACAAAACTTGGTCATGTTAAAAAGCTAAGAGCATTAATTTCATCTTTTGTTACATAACCACAATAAAATTGAGAACTTCTTCTATTCTGAAAAAAAAATATATGAAACAAAAAAAATCGATGATTTTTTTAAGTAGGTAATGTAAAATAATATCTTATATACATACAATTATAAATTATTATTATATACAAATTCACACTCCAAATACTTTTCTATTTTTTTTACAGTATAAATTATTTTTCCTGTGTAGGTATTACGATTTCCCGTTTAATACGATTTTCTAAGTGGTCCCTTGGAAAGCGTCTTAAACAAGTTCTACTGTATATATTATATGTAAATAGTTAATGTGATTATTTAATCGTATAATTATAATTGTTGGTTAAATTAACAACGAGTTAATGTATTATGTTATTTTAATTTAATAAATTAAAAAGGACAAAACTCCTAGGTCAAAAACTATTTAGAAAAAAGGATAACATTAATAAGAATATTTTGAGGGTGCACTATTTTTCAACAATATGTAAATAAAACCAATACAAATTTAGTACTCATAAACCAAAATAATTTATTTTCATAAGACAATGATTAAATCAATTCTATGTTTATAAATGCTTATTGAATACGTGTTTAGTCAATCACTGTGTACCTAACACCCAACTTATAATTGTTTATGAACCAAGATAATTATAAAATAATTTACGCTGTATTGTATTGAAAAATGATAACCTTAATGAAACAATGATTAAATGAATAACATTGAATATTATTTATCTCAGCGATTAGGTATAATTAAACGTGAAACGTTTCGTAAATTTTATCCGCCATTTCCGGATAAATTATAACATAAAACTGTTATTGTTATTTGTGTACTGTTGTATTTACTGTTATTATTCTATCGACGTATTAATACGAATATATTGGTACTAATAAATATTTGTATAATATATTGAGACTAAAAATATCTCTTCAAAAACGGTTGGAATTTCGAATTAGTTATAATCAAATGCAGTTCTATGTTTAAATAATAATACTATGATTTGAATATGTGAGCCGATCTGGACTCCGTATTTTTAATTTTTAAAACGTAGGTAGGTAATAATTTATTAATTAATAATTTACTATGTAGACTAATCGTGTTACATTGATTAGATCATTGCAATATACATTGTATTATTATTTAAAATTTTAACAGAATTTTTACCAAATTATTGATTAAATTTATCTTTAAATAGTTTCGATTTCGTCAGACACTTGCTTATACGGCGAACTATTGATAATTCATATGCACAAAAAAATATCACTAATGTAAAAATATAACCTTCAAGAATTTGTTTTTTTTGAATTACTGAGAACTCATTTCTGATCCATTTTTGCAAATTTTAGCTCTTCAAGCAAAGGATTTTGTTGATAATGAAATCATGTTTTTTATTTTATTGTTTACACTTTTTCAGAAAATCAGTCTGCTCCAAATGTCTCATAATTCAGATAAGTAATTATGTAATTATGTGCATCTCAATACATATTAATAATTTACATAAACCACCATTCAATTTCTTACATGATCATCTTATTTCACAAAAAAAATAAAACTGGAAAAATTTCATTATAATAATTCGAAAATTAAAATATCTTTGAATAACTCATATCTAAGATATTTATTAAAATACTCAACTGCATTAACACATCATTTTGAAACACTTAAAAATCGCTTGTGAGAATTTCTACTAATATTTTTTTCTTTTTTTTTACTTTAAAGAAAATGATAAAAAAAAATTTGTATCCAATTTTTAAGCCTCACGTATAAAATTGAAATTTTATATGTTTTGAACTTCAATATAAAGCAAACTTTCGCGATTTTTATTGTTTTATTAAAATTTAATATTTAAACAATTATTTTTTATTTATTTTTTTTTTTTTTTTGTATCAAGCTCAACTAATTTTCTTTAATTAGTCATAGATGTGTTCGTGAAATTTTGTATTAAATTATTACACTTTAAAACTTTTTGTCAAACTAAAATTATTTAATAGATATTTTCGAAAAAATATTTTAAAAAACACAATAACCTAAAAACCTCACAATTTGAAAAAATAAACAAACTATATTAAACGATGGTATAATCATTCAGAGAAAATATTTTACTACGATTCTTATTTTTTCAATTTTGATGTAAGCAAAAATTTGATTTTGTGGAAAACCAGTATGCCATAAAGTTTGCCGTGTTTTTATAACTTTATGTCCATTTTTCGTAAACACTTAGGAAACTGTTGAGAAATTAATGAAATGACTGACTAAAAGTATCAATAAAATAACATTATATTAGTAGTCTTTATGATTATGATGACTAGGGTTCGGGACTTTCTGCATTTGCATGTTTTTTTGTAGTGATCGTAGTCTAAGTGAGCTATTAATTTGTTTTATGAAATAAAGAAATTAAATACTAAGTTTGAATTTGCATATTTTCGCATATTTTGTCATATTTTAAAAAAAGCGCATATTTGAGCAATTTTTAGTATATTTGGGCATATTTGGGCATATTTTACATTTTTATATTTTTATAAACGTAAAATTGTCGGGAAAATCATAATTGGATGGTCGTAGCTGTCGTATCTAACACGTACGTCTGTTTACGATGATAGTCTCTTTATCGCTAATAATCAACTATTTTATCGATAATATCTACAATTGTATAGTGTGGTAAAACCTAATGAATCTCATACTCTTACAGGCTTATTATGAAACAGATGAACATGTAAACGATACACGATACAATGGAGACGAGTAACCCGTGTAAAAATTATTTTTATTATATTAAGTACCTACCTAATTTTTAGATTTTTATTTTATAATAATAATTAATAATATACCTTACGCGTTTTAACAAAATAAAAAATTAGCTGCATATTTTAAAGCATATTTTGACGATTTTAACTGCATATTTGCATGCATATTACGATAATTTTAAGTGCAAGAAGTCCCGAACCCTAATGATGACCGAAGTAACCATTCTGGTTAATATCGTATACACAGACTCGAAAAAAAATAGTAAATTACAAAATGATATGTGATTATTAGTGATCAGAGTTCAAATCTCAGTCTACATTTTGAGTTTTTTGAAATGTTTCTCCATTATTTTCATATATTTGGAAAAACTGAAAAATTCAACAAATTAATTTCGGAAAGTACCAAATAGAATTAATTTCCTATCTTTAGCTTTTTATTTGGTGATAATGAGGACTCTCCTGGTCGAAATTATTTACACAGATACAATAAAAATAAATACATTCCTCGTTTCACTTAGAATATAAAACAGTATAATTTTATACAACAAATATTTACTTACACTTCTTTACGTAAAACAAATAATTGTTTTTTATATAACTAAAATATGTTATGCTGTTTTATATAGTGTGCAAAATTAGAAGAATTAAGTGTATTAATTTTTTTTAAAACAAATATGTAAATTCCAATGAACATGCTAATTTCTTGGTATAGACGTACGACGTTTAAACACTAATAACTATAGTTTATATGCGATATTGTTATACTTAGTTGTAACAAGGAATACTATTGAAATTGACCAACAGTGACAAATTTCAACCGAACAGGTAATGCTAAAGAGTAGATGAGTATTTTTAAATAAATAATGACAGAATAAATAGTTGTGCTGAATATTTTTTACATATAATGCTAATTATGGTAAATGACCAATGTTAAGTACGAACACATATAAATTAAACATAATACTTCTTACTTTAACCATAAATTATAATTTTCAAGACTGCAAAATTCAAACAACATACTTATACTTAACATGGAACGAGATAACCACTTAAATAATAAAATGATGGACTATAAGAAACACTAATTTTAATTATATTGATTTGAGAAATATTGATAAATATTATAGGATTAAGGGTGATTTTACTACGTATTATGAGGAAAAATCGCTCCTAGAAAATTTCCACTATTCATCTAAGCTTTTTTTCCCTTCTTAAAATAAATGGTTCTTATATCAAACAGTTTTGAGATATTTTTAAGAAAAATACATGAAAATTATAAAGTTACAAAAGGTATAAAATTGAATTAAATATTAGATTGAGGTGAGTGGTTAATTAGATTGTTTCTTAGTTACAATTGTATACTCGTACAATATGTTAACATATTCATTCAGACAGTGACTGGTTGGAACTTAGGACTTAATGGTTAGTATATTAATATAATAAACACTATACATATTGTAAAAGAAAATGATATATTTATTATGTTATATCGTATTAAATTTGTAAACCTTATACCGATGCTGTATAACATATGTGGCAAGGAAAATTCAAAGCGAAAGAATATTATTTGTTTTCATTTTTTTATCAAACTTCTTTTAATTTCTAAAATGAGTAAAAAATTGTAATATTTTTACAATCAAGTTTTTGTTATTAGACACAGTGATAGTAAGTTAATACAAAATGACAAATACGTATGATATAAAATCATACTTGTTATATGAATAAACATTTTGTCGGTCTTCTCAATAATAGTCTGAACAAAATAAATAAACTGAATAAAATACTTTAAATTACTTCAAGCGACCATTTATGTATAATTTGTTAATAAAAATCAATTCGTGTTATATGGTCATATGGCTTAAAAATTTAAGTCAAAACTGAGCTAATCTTTCGCACTTAAAGTGTGATGATTTATCGTTGCTATCAGATGCATATGAGTAACATAACAAAGAATTGATATTCGAAACCAGTATTTACCAGATTTTTCTTTTAAAAACTCTATAATTTTCATACTATTTTATTATGAGAAAATTCAAAACATTCCCACTTTTTCGGAAATTATTCAATTGTGAGTTTCTTGGCTTATATAACTGTTATTATCATTGTATTTGGTTTGGAACATAAACATGGATGCCTTGCGGCATAAGTTAGCTTTTATTCTTAATTATTTACTACTACTGTCAAAAAATATTAATTATTCTGATATTTTGTTTTTCGCATAAACGTGTAGTTAACTTAATTTTAAACTTAATTTAGACTTAATTTATTATCAGTAAATACATGCACTAGCTTTAAAACACTTTTAAAAACCTAGGGTTGTGGTGGCGACAGATAAGATCGATTTGTAATATGGTTCTACTAAATGATTTATACTATTATGAAAATTATATAGCTGTGTATAAAATCAATAAAAACGTTTACGTGAAATATTTACGGATACGAAAACGTAATTATGAAAACGATTGAACAGTATTTTTAGTGCTTAATATACTTACTTCACCAATACCTTCGAGTACTCTAACGCCAATTAAATACGCAGGTCCCATTCTCGCGGCAATAGGCGTTAGTAAAGTGAGCACGGAAGTCAAGAAAATACCAACACCGAACACGTGTTTTCCACCGTATCTCTGTGCCAGTATACCACCAGGTATTTGAGCGAGCACGTATCCGTAGTAGAAAGCACTCAAAATATGTCCTTGGAGTGTTTCAGACCAATCGAATTCGGCGTTCTGCAAAAAATCATCCTTATTAATTATATGTAACACGCCAAAATGATAATTTAAAATCATTAACATTTTTAAAATAAACGAACAGTGACACTCGGTGTGGACTCCCTAAATATTTTGAAAGATTATAAATAACAATATTATAGATTGTGCATGGAAAACAACTTAATTTAATAAAACAAAATAATAGTTTCTCTGGCTTAATTACCAAATATTGAATTTATATAAACACTCATAAGTATGAAATAAATATTACGTACTGGATTCGTCGTGTTTTTTATGTTTACCGGTCCTGGACATCCATTAGGGTCTATAACCGTTTTATGTATGTCTTCTACCATTTCCGTAATAGCCACACTCAGTACAGATCGCATTGCGTACGCATTGGCTATACCAATAAATCCCATGATAGCTATCACGTACCTCTTAGAGCATGCACCTATATATTATACACAATTATGTAAATTTCAGTTAATACCAATTAAAACAAAAAATTTGACATGTAAATAAATAATGCAACTAACTGTCTATAATCGATCTAGCCTCCGAAGGCCTCCTATTTTTCGATTCCATGGTTGAGGCTTATATTTATCTAAAAAATCACAACAATGATAATTATTATGTTTCACAATATAAACTATATTATGCCCTACATCTTATAACTGTATCATTCGAAAACTTATATAGCCGTAGAATGAATTAAATTACAATATTTCAAACACGTCAAATTTTAAGCCATCAGCTTGGAAAAAATAATAATAATAATGGTTTAGCTAAATATAATAATTGTCGAAAATCCGCATCAAATAAAAAATGCAATCGGAACAATAATTTATGAATGTTAACTGTTGTATATGAACTTATATTTCGTACATTATGTAACTGTATAGTATCAGCATAGTTAATATATATCAAACATGGTAAAATTGTGTGTTCATACCCGTCTTCTTTAACAAGAAATCTATTATTCGACCTTATCGTTCTAAACATAATGACATTCGTAGGTCATACATTTGCATTTTACGTTGTGACACTAAAATATAAAATGAGGTGCGCATATGAAACATAACTTAACATCTGAATTCGATATCTACTAAAAACCAAATTAATTAAAAATGAATTTGAGAAATCGAGTAACTCGAAAAATCTGATGGTATAACAATATAATAATATCCTACATATCGCATTACGTAATAACATTTTTAACTATTTGAATAAAAAATGGTTTACAGTTTTTTTTTTTTTGTCTATACTCTGTAATTCGAATTTCAAAATTCATTAATATTTAATATAAAAATTCTTATTCTAAACAAACAGATATCATACGAATACAAAGTAAAAAAAAAATTTTTTTTTTATCCTAACTAATTAAGCAATAAGAATTCAAAAAGTGGATTTTCATACATTGTTTTCCTCTTATACATGCTCCTACATCAAACGAATTTTATAAAGTTATGGCGATAAAAAAGGTTCTTTTCTTTTCCTATTTTAACATATAATACTCGTATACATGTCGTGTACATGAATTGCGCATAATACGTAAATCTTATAACTGGATATACGTATTCAATGGTTTATGAAACTGTTAGTGTTAATAAATTTAATACGATATTATTGTGTATTTAATTTTATTTATTTGATGGTTATTTAATCGTTACTGGATAAACATTTTTACTAAGACGCACATTATAAACCGAAGCTAATCAGAAATATTTGTTAAAATTAATGTTATATTGATGTAATTCTACTAGTACAATATTATATAGTATGATAGATGATCAATTTTGTCTGTAATATACAGAAAAAAAATTTTGAAATAGTAAAACTTTAAAACTTTTAAACCTGATACAACCATAATTTATTAGTTATAACTAAACTTGTTTAGTGATACTACACAATACATAATAGTTTTAGTTAATAATAGATAGTTAAATTAACTAAGTAAATTAGTACACTAAATATTTTCAATATTTAGATCAACCATTTTAGTATGCTAGTCGTATACGCGGACATTATTTTCTATGGTTATGTACATTGTACACAAGAGACCATAACACGCAGTTCCAACCACTCGTTTGCAATGTAAATCTAAAACCTGCATAAATGTATTAAAAATAAATAGATGTTTGAGTATAGGAATCAGAAACTGAGAAGTATATAGTACTAGGAATTCTTTAAAATTATTTCTCTCCGTTTCGGGCTTCGGTAATGTGCCGCTAAATGCTGTAGTCCATGTGCAAAGACAAATATGCAATTCTTGTTTCATTTCATTGCAGTTTTGGACCTTTAAGGTTCCGACCTAGTGTAACAATTTCAGTTTTCACGTCTTCCATTGATTCAAGTTTGTATAAAACAAAAAATTAACTCATCTTTAGGTAAGTATGTATATTATTTTTAGTTATTTTACATAATTTACGATTGTTATACTGATTATTAATATTACATTTATATTAATTTAGAATTCTCTATCTCACATTCATTTTAAATTATTGTGTATTTATTAAGATCAATAAGTAGGTATGCTTACTATTTTCATTTTATAAAATTTGTAACGTAAAATCGGGTGAATAGAAACACTTCAGAACTTCAAATAAATACAAAATTTGTTTCAAATATGCTAAAAAACTATATTATGCATAAATATGCTGGTCTATATAAGAACTAAATAATCATAATTTCAGAACTATCTTTATACTAATATTTTTTCTAATGTTTTTCTTTCTACCCACAAAGTGGTATCAACACAATCATTTAAAATGTTCTCGTATATTTTTTAATTTTCCAATTTAATGATGAATAGAAAGAAACAATCCTGGCAATGATATACATCATAATATAAAACGTAAATTTAAAAAAACTGGATGGCCTCGCTCTGCTGTACAGTTGGGGGTGGAGTGCACCTCGTTTATAGAATAGGTCATTATTACGATGGATTTGTTAAATTTGAATGCAATGATAAATATCATTGTATATGAATAACGACTCTGAACGGAGTTAATATGTTTGTCTAGGATATAATACATTGTTATTTATAAATATTGTAAAAAGTATATTTTATTTCGAAACGATAAATATATTTTTCAATTAGGGTGGGTTAGCAGTTGCATACAGCGACATAGTTTGTCAGTCTAGAATATTATACATTATATTATATTTTACATGTAATTTTATGTCTATATTCGCTGTTCAAACGCTTATAAAAAAAATTGTGCATATGGATTTTAATAATTTTTGAATGACAATACGAACTACTTCTGTGGAATCTTCTATTAAATTTTCAAGTATTTTGTACGAGTATTTTGTTATCACCGATTATAAAAAAAAAAAATGTAAAAAAATCGAATATTTTAAATGCCTATAAGTGGCTTAAAAATCAATATAATATTTTGAAAAAAATATAACATAAAGAAAATGCCAATATTAACAGCTGGTGAAAATTTCAAAAATCTGCGACTTATACTTTTTGAATAATAACAATTATTTAAAATCGTTTGAGAATAAATCGCTATTTTATGCAATTTTGTAAATATTTAAATTTCAAACAGTCATCAAATTTTTTCCTCTAAGTCCGGTAAAAATTTTTTTATAGATTTTTGAAGAGTAGCTTGTAGATAACCTAGTGTTAAAATTTTGAACCTTTAGTATGAACAGAAAAAATTTTACGAATTTTTATCTACAAAATAACTTGCAAATTATCGTGATTTTTACACATTTTATACAAATTTGAGCATCAACGGCTTATAAAAAAAATTTGAGTAAACCGATCACCGATATTTTTTAGTTACGATAAGTTTAACTTATAATAAACCTTGTATTAAATTTTCAAAATTTTTTTTCGGTCTGCCAATTAAATTTTATAGATGTTTAAAAACAAAAATTTTACAAAAATCAAAAATTTTAATTGTCTATAAATAAGTCAAAATACTTTGAAAACTTAACCATGTATAAAGATTTGGTGAATATTTCAAGTTGTTGCGATTTTTGATTTTTGAGTTAGCGCATTTTAAAAAAATGTAATTTGTAAAAACGTGATTTTGCTTAAAATTTCCCGTTTTTTCGTAATTTTTTTATCGTTTTTTTTTGATTTTTTTAATAAGTATTGAAAATGTTGGATTCTTGAATTGCCAAAGTACCATCTACATTCACTTTCCTTTCAGAAAAGTTGCTGTTTAAGCAAATCGAAGCATTTTTACTGCCAAAAAAGGTGTCGTCAGACACAAAAAAAAAACGAATAAATAAATAAAAAAAAAAACTCACATCATTGTAAAACCAAAAGATTCCATCACTCCGTTCAGAATCTAAAAAATTATGACCATAAAAATAGCTTTTTTAGTAAAAAATTAATATTTGTGGCTTATTTATTTGTTATTAATGAAAATAAATATAATTACTTATTTTACGCTATTTGAAGTCTGCACGAGGTAAAAAGTGATTTTGAAAATAAAATAATTGATTGGATAAAAATTTAACTAGGGGTATTATGAAATTACAAATTTTTTTTGTTTTTTTCTATTCTCAACACCGCTTCCATCCAACTCATTTTACAGTATACGAGTAGGTACATTAATTGTTAAGATTTAAATATTAAATGTGATTAATACAATAAACCTTTTTATTTGAATTACCCTTCAATTTTGAATGATAGATATTAAAATAGTCATTATGAAGTACATACTGATAATTACTATTAATTACCCATCAATAAATTAAACATTGTTTTTTTTTATATATACATAGAGCATAATATTTTTTTTAGAAAATATATATCTTTTATTAATTCATCTAATTTATGTCATTTGTTTTCAAATAAACTGTACAAAAATTTTATATAATTACCCGCCTATATAAATTATAAAATACAACATTGGTAAAAATGTAAAACTGTATACTGTCATGTGAAAAATATGTATGGTATTTTATTGATTAATATGTATATATGATTTTATACTTGATGTACTAATAGGTACTTTAAATTAAGTACTTGCTTTTTTTTTTTTTTTTTACTTCATCGCAAGGAATAGTAAATACAAATTCTATTGCAAATATTTATTGTCCTTCGCATTTCAATAGAAAATTATACAAAAGTTATTACAAATTCTGAATAAGTTTCATGCGTTAAGAACTATTACGTATTTATCATTTTTAAATAAAATCGAAAAAAAATCTTGCCTTGTTCAATAAAACGTACATCAGTTTATTACAAAGGACTTATACTATAATTTAATCATCATCCGGTAAATGTTATATATATGAACTGAACCGAAAACCAATTAGTTTTTTTTGTGTAAATAGGCGATGCTCTAGCTTAGTAAATATTTTAAATGGGTCTATTTTATTTGCACGTTTTATTATTATTAAATTTCAAAACTATAATATAAAAATATAAGTAAAATAAATATAAAAAAATCGATTTTTAATACTTCATTATAAAAATCAGGAACAATTGTACTTTATCGGCCACCACAATATTTTTAATTTTTTCTTTTTGGGTAAGGGAGTGTTTGAATCTATATATAAATATAAATATATACACTCATATAATATATTTGTTATTTGATACACCATAAAACTAATACAATTAGTATGATAAGGCGAGAGGAAATGAATGCAGTAAGAGTGGTTATGAAGATGGACGTTGAAGGGAAAAGAGGAACAGGAAGACCAAAAAAGAGATGGTTGGAGACTTTGGAGAATGACATGAGGGCTGTCGGTGTGTGCAGAGGAGATGTGATTGACCGAGTGAAGTGGAGGTGTAGGACAATTAAAAAAGGTTAAATCTAATGTTAACACTATTTTATATTATATTAAAGAAAATTATATTTTTTATGTATTACAAGATGTTCACCAATCACTAAGACATTGAGGACGAGACAGAATGTTGCATGAACTTAATAGTAAGTTAAAAAATATTACATACTCTGAAGTAGATCTGAAATAGTATCAATTAAACACAAAATAAAATAGGAAAGGATTAGTAGTGAAGTCCCTAATTTTCCATGAATTTAATAATCGCTGTCAAGTTGATTTAATACTAAATGTTGATGGACTTTTCAGATTTAAAATTTTATATATTGCCTAGCTATTATATAAAATACCTAGGAAATGTATGTAAATACATAAATATTATATACTTATTTAAAAATGACTAGACATTACATAAAATATAATTACACACGATTCCTAGTCTTCACATAAAATGCTAGAATTATCATAGGATTGTATGATTATACATATTGTTGCTAACAAATCAATATTCTGTTAAAAAAGTGATCAATTATTTAACTTTTTGTTAGAAAAACAAAAACCATAATATTTACTTGCACCGGCATGAATAGTGGAGATTAAGTAAATTTAATTAGTGATTCTTCAGTAGTACATTTGACTGAACGAGTGAAGGTAACTATTGACTATTATTGTTTAATGGTTAGTCGTATGCAGAAAATATGTATGCGTATCAACCAATTTAAAATAATGATTGACTGGATCGAACCAGCAACACAGTGCATAAGCCAACGAGTCATTGTTCCAAAACCGTAAAATATAAAACGTATGACTGAAAATATTTTTTTAAAAAAGTTATAAAAAGCTAACATGGAATCTAATTTATAATCCAATAAAAGAAAAACTTAATAGGTAAGAACAAATGAAAATTTACTACGGTTTTTTTAGATTTTATGTAGATAGATAGATATTTTTAGATTTTATATAAATCTTCAATGTAATGTTACTCAAAAGTGAATACTTTTAAAGTCCAAAGTCAACAACATTCATTCTAATAAAATTAAATAAAACCAACAATTGGACTACGATCGAAATGACAAATTTTCATCTTCATCTATATTATGATGAGTAAAATGTACAAATGGTCAATAGTCGCAGATCATAGCTTGTTTGATAATTTTTCATAGATCTACTCTTATGTCTTCTAATGATAAATCAAAATCAATACAATATTTATAAGTAAATCCGATATTCGACAAGGAATATTAATGAGAGAAGATTGTAGAGTTTATATTAAACTAACTATTTTGTGTACAATTATAAACTTAATGATATTAGACACGTGCGAGTAACATTTAAGCTTTTTTCAATCCAATAGAAAAAGTAATTTAATTTTAATTATTTATTAAAATAAATTATATATAGGTAATTACATATTTATTTTAGCAATACATATTTTTAATTTCAGAAATACAGTTTCACAACTGAAGTTTTGTAAGCCTAACACAGAATAATATTCACGTTAGTCGTAAATAATGATGATTAGTGTGACACGGATGAGTTATTATACACTTAATAGTCATGGTCAAACTTAACGTGCATCCTTATAAGAATAAAAAAGATACTGCAGTATAATAATTCAATTAAAAAAACTAAATCGAAAACCTTATGTATGTAAAAAGCATTAAAACGATGTATTTACAGATATAAATTGAATAATAAAACAATTATCAAGCAGGTACATGTTTTTATTTCCAAGTAAACATATTGTTATTAAATCATTACTATATTATGATATATTGAAATATAACATATATGAATGGACCACACCTTCTATATACGAACGATGGAAAATGCCTATTCGCCGAAACAAAACTGCGCTTAATTGATAGGTACACATTACACCCTTTGAGTTTCAATATTATAGTGTCAGTGTAATGCAGTTAATTAATCTAACTAATTGATGTAACCTAATCTTAATTTTATAAAATAAAAAATATTCATTTATTTTTTCATTTGATGAGATCAACAATTTTAGAACTGTTTTGCCATTTGAGACGTGATTTAAACTTGGTTATATTTATAGTTGATAATAGGAGTAAATAAACAAATGAGAAAACTGCAACATTTTTAAGAAAAATCATATCCCATTTAGATTTATTTTAAACATTCCACAGCGCATGAACTGTATTTATCGATTAGATTGTAAACGTTATTATAAGTAGTTCTGTCCGATTGAATCTGAATACGAAAACTAAAAACTGTTTACTGCCATTGTTGTGAGTAGCCCAATTAGTATTAAACAGGTGTTGGTCTTTCATTCACAATCTTAACATTAGGGTAGCATTGCATTATGATATAATAACGCCTTGACACCGTTTGCCTTCGTAATATTAGGTATGTCTACGCGCCAATTGCTCGCGTTATTAGTCAATAAATATTAAACATAATGACTGACGGTAGATTAAGTGCAACAGCAGCTCAATTATCTATTCATGAGCCAACAGGCGCGTAGTCTAGCACTACGGGCTTACATATAGTTATAGAATACATGTGACATGTTTAAAAACGTGGGAAGTCGGACATCTCAATGGACTTGTTATTCGCGGGGAAAAGAAAAAATAAGAATATAATACGGACCTTATTCATAAGTCATAGTCACTCATAACGCATCACATACAAGCGTTTCGGCTGTAGTACACCGTACATAATCTATTGACATTTTTCCCGGTCAGGATTTACAATATATTATGTTCAATGATCATTTTTTTACGGTAAAACTACACTACATTATGTCATAACAATGCGACGTGCTCGGAGTTACACGTATCAGTACGAAACATGTTTATTTACAAAAATAAATTTAATGTGTGAATCACACATAATATTTTAGGATTCCAGTTGCAGAATAGAGCCTGCGTTGCGTACATTAAATCAACTACTCGGTGCTGTATGTGTTATACATAGCTGGCAACGTGGAATCAATCGTATCAAATCACAAATAAAGTTTATGTACTCGAATGGTGGGAGTGATATCTTTTTAAAGCATGATACACAATTACAAAAATTAGTAAAATTAAACCAATACAGATAGATTTTTTGAAAATTTCAAACATTTACAATATTAATGAGTGAATATGACTATTACGGGATAATATATACATTCCGGCAGTATTAAAGTATTGTTACGAATGAATATGTTTTAATTTTCAACGTTTTTTAGTGCGACAACGTGCTTCAAGTAATATTTTAACATCTTGAAACAAATTAGAATATATTAGTAAACTTACGTGCACAGCAAATAACTGAGAAAATAAAATAAAGACAACGAAAACTTATATATTACTGATGCTATTGAAAATAAATACCGTAGAAATTATGGACAAAAAATATACATAAAAGTGGATTCGAAAACATGCATTCGATTTGTGTTTTATTAACACAAATTAATTAATAATAGTTTTCCCAATATTGAACAAAATTTATTTTTGATAATCTTGACACAGTAGCATTATTTAGCTTGTACTATGAGAGAAATGCATGCAGTATATGTATGCTGTATTTGTAAATTAAATTATTGTATAATAACAACAGTCATCTATAGTAGTCGGAGACTGAAAGTTAATTATTTAGATAATAATAAAATTAAAATTAACAATACACTAGGTACTGTTTATGTTAAATCGACTGTAAACGTTAATCGATAATTTTTTTGGTCCAAGGACATTTTAACGATCTTGTCCTCGTTAATTAAAATGTACTTATTATAATATCCTTACCCACACAGTATTTTACAATCATAACTATTCTAATAATATTTATATACGATTGGAATTTAAATATTTAAAATAAAAACTTTATACAAAATTGAGTATATATTCAATTTTTCACGTTGCACCTAAAACATATAATAAAGTTTTCAAAATATATTAATTTTAAGTATTAAATTTTTTTTAAATTTTTATTAAATATTGAATAGATACTTAAATTTTTTTTAAACATTGAATTAATTATTAGACATTTATATAATCTTACATTTTCAACTATTTTTAAATATATGTTTTTAAATGTTAATAAATCCTTATTACATGTTTCAAGTTCAACATGAAAAAATCAAATAAATATTTAATATTGTATTTATTTTTTATTTTAAATATTTGAATTCCAATGCTATATAAATATTGTTTCAATCGTTATGACTGACAAATGCTGTGTGGATTATGGATTATTTATTGCAACTTATCTGCTTTGAGTTATTAGTTATAGTTATTCAAACATAATAAATCAGATTTGTGACTAATCTCAACTCAATTTGGACAGTAAATTGTTTATTGGTGTCCCAAGATTTGCCATTTTTCAATGCAACTCAAATGTTATACTATTTTTTGTATGAAACACTTAATTTATAGATGAATATTTTTTTAGTTTTTTTATATATTATGTGATTATTTAGATATCCTACACTACTATTCTAATACATATTACAAAACTATGGAAATAGTAATTAAATTAATAACGTTAAGAAGATATCTCGATAATATATCGTAATAATGATGAATAAATAAGTACAGCTATGTTTTCGACTTGTGATTCCTTTCCAAAATTAATTGGAATAAGTAAGGACAGTACCTATCATCAGCAATTCTAATGGTAATAGTGTATTTTTTATTTGCAACTGTTCTATAAGTTATTATCCATCTTATTGTTATTGTTTTATCATATCAATGTTACAAAAAGTTGAGCTATAAGCCATACTAGATGAGTAATAAAAACCATACTTGACCAATTACTTAACAAAAACTAAACTGACACACAATACCATAGAATGATAAACTTTGGGTATATTAATATAACCACAATATAAAATAACTGTGCTATTTCACAAATAATTAATTTCTGTAGAAAATGATTTAAATTAAAAATATTTTAAACGGTACTATACACACTAAAATCACATATAATGAATATCATTCATTAAAATTATATACCATTATGTTTCAAATTGTATAGCATAAATAAAAATGTATAAATCAATACTCTTATTCAAATTTTTATTATTTAAGTCATACCTACAATTAAATATAAAACAATAAAATGCCAGTAAAATTATATTTATAGATTAGAAAAATAGTAATTTAATAATTTATAATATGTTCATGTATTTTAAGCATGACACTTAATTCAAACAGCTTAGATGAAGGGTGCATAAATTAAAATTGTAACATAAGCAAGCAAAAATTAAAATTAAAAAAAAATGCTGCAATAATTTTTTCATTATTCATTAACTTTCATAGAACATTTTTGAAATAATTATTGTTGGTCTGAAAAACACGTATAACTTTCATAGAACATATACTTTTTTTTTAGACCAACAATAATTATTTCAAAAATCCAAAAACAAAATTTTCAAAATTAAAGTAAAAGAAAAGACAAGACATAGGGTTTTACGTTCAAATAAAATAGCAAGCTTCATTTTTTTCCCTACCATTACATCACCGATAAACAAAATAACATGTAAATATTATTTTATTCTTTTAATCATCTAATTGATATAATTATATCAAACATGGCTGAAATAAATACGCAAATCATATTAATTGGCTAATTGTATTTTTAGACAAATCTAACAGTGCTACATAATTATATAGAACAAATTATTAACAAACAATTGTACTAGTAACCAAAAACTGATTAAAAGTCGCTTCCAGGCTCAGTATTTTTGAGAGGATCTGGAAGCTTGAGATTGCTCAACCAACAAAGAATAATAGACAGTCTATTTTTTATAAAATCCTCAAAATTCCCAGGTTTAAGTTTCTATTTCCACGGCCCTGCATATACCTACGAATACAAATTATAATTTTCCATTTGAATTTTAATTAAAAAACTAAATCAACTTAATTAATTAGTTTCGAGTAAAATATAAACTATAAAACTGTACACAATCATGTTATGTACACATATAATATGATAGATAATAAAAATATACGTAATTTTAAACTAAAATAAACTACAAGACAAAAGCTTAATTTGATTATTATTATCAAGTGGAAAAATATATTAGAATTTATTATTATTATTTATATTATTAATTATTATTAGAAATTATATCAATTATTATTCCTGTACGGATATATTTCACAATAACTTAAATGACTTACCCGTTATTTTACTAGTGTAAATCGTTCAGTCAGAGCATAGCACACGCGACGACTGTTCGCCATATAACAGCTGAATGGAATTCTAAACTTGGTAGTTGGCGGTTTATTACACAGACACCGTGGCATCATACGTAAAGAAACTGTTCCCACCTCTTTTTCGTAGTTGATTATACCTTGATTAGAAACTCATTAATTAACTAGCAATAAAGATAAGAGAATGCATTTAACTGAATCAAGTTGCATGTTTTATTATAATTATAAATATTTATGCACAATTACATATAATTGTTATACTCGTTGTACACGTACAACACCGTGCTGCAGTTAGAGTATTAGTACCTACAACCCTAATTAAACTAGCAAAAAATCCAAAAACAGCACATTCTCCTTGAACAATGCAATCTTCGGACTTTTTATTAATCTTAATAATTCCTAATTATAATTAAAAGGTATTTCAGGAACTATTATAGTCCATTGTGTAACTAAAACTTGTACCAAAGAAATGTTAATTCTTATCGAATAATACATAAAATATAACTGTAGAAAATGTTAACATTCGTAATTTTAACGGATTTTGAACAATGTATTAGAGGTCTTAACTATACAATTGTGTAGGTGGTACTGTTTACTTTCCGGGGTGAAGCTAAAAAGTTTATAACGTTTTACAAAATCAGTTGATATAATTTACCGAATTTAAGGTGGAGCCAAGTATAAATTATTCATAATACAGATAAAGCAGTCTGTTTTCTTTTTAGTATATTTTTATATTTTTAAAAACAATTTTACAGCACAATTAAAGTTGTACTACTACGTTTCATTAGTGAATGAGGTAACGCAAAATAACATTAAACCATTCTTAGAAATTATATTCTATGTAAGTACCAAACATATTGATTCTGGACAATTAACAAATCATTCAACAATTATAATAATATAACTTGATCATCCGGATTTTTGGAATCAATTGACAAAGCCGCTACATAACAATTTTGAATTCTACGCAATTTTAAACGCAAATGTATTACTAATCTCTTTAATTTGCTCAAAAGAATATAAATATAAATTTTTCAAACAAATAATATAGCCATATTATTACTACTATTCAAACTAAACTAAATTACTACTTAGAATTAGTTATACAAAATATGTTCATATTATAACAATATGTGTTCTTGTATCTGTATTAAGTATAATTTTAAAAATTGAGAGCCCTGACAAAATCTGTTTCCCGGTTCTAGTTCTTAACATAATATTCATTTAAAAATAATTTGTTCAAATCAAACCTTAATGCAATGCAAACACTATGCATAAACGTAGTTATATAAATGCACTCACTCCATTGCCATTGTTGTTATCCTTTACCGTCCCTTATGAAATTTATAAGCAGATAAAATATAAAACATTTTTTTTCCAAAATCACTGAAAATCTATTCTTTTGTTGTAAAATATATATGTCGTAGCCACTTAATGAAATTGACCATTTCATGAAAAGTTGATCATTTCATGACACGGAAACAGATTTTTAACACTTCGTGAAGTACGAAAATATTTATGATACGGTCACTTTTTCATGAAACGATCACTCCAATTTGACATCGAGTAATTTTTTTCACAATTTGGTCGTTCACTTTGTGTACCGAAAATATATTTTATATTTATTATAGTTTTATAATAATTTTGGTTTGTTATATTGTGTTTTATGGTAAGTATATCATATTAAATTTAGTTTTGATATAGTTAATAATATTAATATGTAGGCAATTAAGTAAATTATATAATAATTTCAATAATTTACATATAATATAATTTATCATATAGTTAATGATTATTTATTTAAACAATTTAATGAGTTATAGCAACGGCTGTTACATTTTATACTATTTTTAAAATAACAACAATTTGAACAGTTTGTTTTTAATTACATATTTACTTTATAAATATAAATATATCTTACTTTATATCATCTTTGTCATCAATTTTTTTTATAAAATAATTACTTCTTTGGCTTTTATGGTCTTATAAGCATTTTTATCAATATATATGAAATTTGTTATAAGTTTTAACTTATAACTATTGATTTAAGCACGAAATTCCTCTACCACAAATTGTGTAATACAATAATATCTATTAATTAAAATTACCTGGTTATTTGAAATAAGTAGATTATATTTTATTAGTTTTGATATATCATATTAGATTTTTGTTAAAGTTCAATAGTGTTTAGTCGGTGAACGGATCGCATTGCGTATATGCTCGCACATTCACGCATTTTAGGTACTTACATTAAAATATTTTTGTATAATCTTTCGTAATAATATGGAAGATTTTAATACAAAAATTGTATTTTAAATTCAAATGAACTAGAATTATTTGGACTAACCGGTAAAAAAGCCATATAGAACTGTGATGATTGAAACAACTATGGCCGAAATTACTGATGCTAAATTAAACAAGTAACTCTCTACCTACAAAATTAATTATTTTGACCACATATCAATCGAGAGTACCGGTAATTCATTTAAATTTAAAGACATGGTATTTTTTTCACAGAGGCGCAAAGAAAAGACGCGATTATTATATTTTACAAAAATATGATGTATTAACTGTGACCGAGAAGAAAAAAGAATTCATAAAAAAACTGATGACAAAGATGATATAAAGTAAGATATATTTATATCTATAAAGTAAATAAGTAATTCAAAACAAACTGTTCATATTGTTGTTGTTTTAAAAATAGTATAAAATGTAACAGCCGTTGCCATAACTCATTAAATTATTTAAATAAATAATCATTAACTATATGATAAATTATATTATATGTAAATTATTAAAATTATTATATAATTTATTTAATTACCTACATATTAATATTATTAATTCTATCAAAACTAAATTTAATATGATATACTTACCATATAACACAATATAACAAACCAAAATTATTATAAAGCTATAATAAATATAAAATATATTTTCGGTACAAAAATTGATGTTGACCTCACAATATTTACCAAAACACTGCATAAGGATTATTCTTTAAAATAAATTATTTGAGTTATTTATATTTATTTTATATTTTTTTATAATATTACATATTTAATTTTAAAATAAATTGTCTTTTAAATTATTGTAACGTGTTCAGATATATACAAATATTGAACATCTACTAAATGATTTATTTATTGCGTAAAAATATTTTTTATTTTAGTATTTATATGCTATACATTTATTTTTATTTTTTTAATATTATATGTTCATTTAAAGTAATTTAATATTTACGAGTTATAACCAGAGATAACCTATGAATTATATTTCATATAATTTATCAATTAGTTTGTCTTGTATTAATTCAAATTATATGATAATCGTGTTTATAAGCATTGGTTTTTCCACATCATTATATTCGAATTCTGAATACATTATCTGGAGATATTCTGACTAATAATTTCCAATTATGTTATGATCAGATTTTATAGGTACGTAATAGGTTTCAAAACCAATACGCTATAAAATCGTGTTACAGCTGTTATGTGAATATTACAATAGTTTTGAAAATTATTGAAAATAATGAACTTTTCATTTGAACTAAGACGAAAGTATGAAATATATTTGAGTTCAAATAAAAATATTAGCGACATACAGACTACCTGAAATATCAAGTTTGTGCGTTAGCCTGTACTACTATAATAACAATAAATAAATTGTTCATTGTTCTTTTTTTTGAATATACTTTTTTAAGAAAATAATGAAATAATTACTCTTTTGTAAAAATTAAAGTAAATTATGTAACGAAAAATGCATTTAATTTTATTCTATTTATTGTTTTAAACCATAACTAAGCGTTATTTAATCATATTTTTTAAAATGCGTAAATCTATCAAAATATTTAGTGTTTAATTAAAAAATTGAATCATGCGTACCCAATAACTATTATAAAGGTATGTCTATATTGTTGTCAATGTGACTTCTTGAAAAATATATGAAGTACCATATGACAAGAATTGAGGAAAATTACTGTGTTGATTCCCGGCACCCGTTCCTAAATTCGAAATTTTCAATTTAAATTATTATTATTATACTGTAAATTGTATGGCTAGAACTGTGTACAATAATGTCAATAATAATACTAATTCATGGAATACTTAAATAGGATTTTATTTTTATTTATATGAAAGCAAACAGAAAGTATATTTATGTACACTAAAAAAGTATCTAAACAATAATTACGATTAGGATCGATTCAGGAATTAGGTAACGCATTATATTGTTTACCTCGAACAATAATGACAAAAAACCTTGGAATAATTTAAATCTAGTTCAATATATTCTGGACATGCTTAGATGATCTGCCAAATAATCCAAACAACAATAATTGTATTAAGGCCATCGAATAATCGGAGTACAAAATCGACATTTGATACTCGATCACTATATGAATTATTTTTTTAACATGAGAACAGTGTTTAAATATTCACTGGTTAGAGAAATTATATCAATGTAAAGAAATGTTCTTAGTTCGTGATATTTATCTACTCTTTTTTTCATGTAGAGTTATTAGATAGAAGTTTAAAATCTAGAAATTATGTACTATCATACATTTTTTATTTTAACTACTTTCTCAATTTTTTAAATACAATTGAGTAGAATCTATGGACTGGGTTTTAATTGTCTATAAATTAAATTAGATGGCATTTTAGTAAGCAGGTCCTACATTTATCAATTAAACCATACTGGTATACAACATAACCATATTATCCCAGACGGCCACATATTCTTCATTTTTCAATTTCATCGTAGCAATCATTTTCATTTAGGATATATAAATTAAAAATTTGCAAAGAGCCAAAATCTTAATTTTCACTTAATACGCAAAGTTTGCTTATAACTAGGGCTCGGATTAATATGTAAATACATATTTTTACTGAGACTTGATAAATTAATTTAGGCAAGTGATAAATTCGTTTCAAAGGATTATCAATGAAACGAACTATATTTTATTTTACATATTTTTACATATTTTGCCATAAGTACATGTTTTTACATATTTCTTAATAATTCCATTTTTCTTACATATTTCGACAATTTGTTCATTTACGATTTATTATTTATTAATACAGACTTGCCCATGTTTCCAAAAGAACAAAATAATACCAATTTTTAAACTAAATCTAATCTACTGTCGATGTATGTTTGATATTTATGACCTCATAAAGATAACGATTTATTAAAACGTGTTTGCGTTTGAAGTACTGACAGTTGACAGTGAGTCAGTATGACTATATTAATAAACGGGCCGTGTTTTAATTTTGTGGGTTTAATCTATGTACTAAACAACGTCTTAATTTACGTGTAACCAATAATGCCGAAAGTACGATCACTAAAATTTCAGTCGAAGTTGAGAGATCTTTCAGCGATATAAATCAATTTTACGACATAATCGGCGATCTTTCAAATTCGAAAATTTAAAAATGCATATCATTATTAATTGTAACCAAGATAATTAGATAGTTAGATAAATATTTATTTTTTTATTACATTTCATTATATTATTAATTATTATTATTTTTTTTTTAGATTCTGAACGGAGTGATGGGATCTATTGGTTTTACAATGATGTGTTTTTTTTTTTATTTTTTATTTTTTTTTTTGTGTCTAACGACACCTTTTTTGGCAGTAAAAATGCTTCGATTTGCTTATGTAGCAACTTTTCTGAAAGGAAAGTCAATCTTGTTGGTACTTTGGGGGGTCAAAAGTAAAAAATTTTCAATATTTTTTAAATGCGACGGGAAAAACCCTAAAAAAATAAGGGAAAAACGAGAGTTTTTACGCAAAACCAGTTTTCGACAAAATCAAATTTTTTATTTTGCTATAACTCAAAAACTAATCTATGTAAATACTTGAAATTTTTACCAAATGTTAAGATTAGCGTTCTCTATATACCGTTAAATTTTCAAAGTATTTTGACTTTTATTGAGCTATTTATAGACAATTGAAATTTTCAATTTTTTTAATTTTTTTTTTTAAAATAACAATAACATTTTTTTGGCTACCCAGAAAATCTTGAAAATTTAATACAAGGTTTCTTATAAGTTGTTCCTTAACTGATAAAAAATAATCTGAAATCGTAAGTCACAATTTTTTTTTATAAGTGCTCAAAGTTCCAATTTGTATAAATTGTATATAAATCACGATAATTTGCAAGTTATTTTGTAGATAAAAATTCATAAAATTTTTTCTGTTCATACTTAAGGTTCAAAATTTTAACACTAGGTTATCTATAAGCTACTCTTCAAAAATCTTTAAAAAAATTTCTTCCGGACTTAGAGGAAAAAATGTTATGAATGTTTGAAATTTAAATATTTACGAAATTGCATAAAATAGCCATTTATTCTCAAACGATTTTAAATATTTGTTATAATTCAAAAAGTATAAGTCGCAGATTTTTGAAATTTCTACCAGCTGTTAAGATTGGTATTTCCTTTATGTCATATTTTTTTCAAAATATTATATTGATTTTTAAGCCACTTATAGACATTTAAAATATTCGATTTTTTTACATTTTATTTTTATAAATAGGTTTTTTCACTTTTGACCCCCCAAAATTCCAACTAGAGTCACTTTCCTTTCAGAAAAGTTGCTACATATGGCAATCGAAGCATTTTTACTGCCCCAAATCGTGTCGACAGACACAAAAAAAAAAAAAAAAAAAACACACATCATTGTAAAATCAATACATTCTTCACCCCGTTCAGAATCTAAAATTTTAATTCATTATAGTTAACTATTATTCATAGTTATTGGTACAGAAGAGATGTACCCGATTGAGTAACTTATCTTTAATAGTATATTTAATAGAAAAAAGAAGCTGCTGTGATGTGAATATTATTACAGCATACCTACCCACATTATTATATTGTTCAATTTGTGTATATTATTGTAATAACATGATTGTATAATCGACACAGTATTTATTATTATATTTAATAGGTATATTTAATAATAATATATTTAATAAGTATATATTATTTATACATACTTGCGTTGTTAACAAATATATTTGTAAAAATAATATTGTTTATGTGTTATAAAATTAGTCTTTTTTTTTTTTGGTAGGAAAACTTTTATTATTAATTAATCGATTACAATATTCATTTTTGATTAATCGAGATAATTGAGAAAATTATATAATAATAATATATGAACTCAATAAATAATCGATCAGGCCCTAACCATAGAATATATTCTACGCCCTAACCGTTACTAAGGCTTTATTAGAAGGTTTTTAAAGAACCCTAGTTATACCAAGCCATGCCACACGTCTTGGAATCCTGGGCATAGAGTAATACTCTAATGATGTAATTACTCTATGATCCCGGCTTAACTATAATCTAGATTAGAGCTCTATCTGGTTTCCATTTTTGAACTGGCATACCATTAACTTGGTTCCATTATTGGTATCCGCCGTTCTGTATTTTTCATTGAACTCTTTATGATAACATAGAGTTATCACATAGAGTTCAATGGTGGTTATCACTTGAAACTTTTGCTTGATGATATTGTCTGTTCAGCTGTTTGGAGGGAAAATTGCGTTATATCCCGTATTTGCTAATCAGGAAATCGTTATTTTTGTTTTCTGCTTAATTACAAGATTACCGAAAATAACTTATTAATAACATTATGTTGGTCTATAATCATCATTTTCAGAAGTTCCGTTCGGGTAGAATATAAACTACAAAATTAAAACAGATAAGTAACGACAACATTAGTTTCAATCGTACCACGAACAATATTTAAAAACTTGATTAGTTTTGGTCTCTTGGTTTAAGAATGCTTCTGAATTACTAGATGGTCTTGTAATATCATCTCACATTATTACTTTGATATATTTGTCAATGCTATGTAAGAATTATTGTGGAATTGTGAATTATGTGAAAAATTATCACAATTGTACACATGTCGGATTTCATTTTTTCAAAAGTACAATACATCTTTTAATACAACCACATACATATTAATAAAAGAGGTAATATTATTTTAAATATGTAATTAATATTATTAATTCTACAATGCCTAACAGTTTATATTTATATTTACAATAGTCAGATAAAAAAAAAAAATTAAATTCTGAAAATTTTAAAACGTTTTTTTACATTTGTTTGGGATACAAATGGTTGTATAATAAAAAAAAATATAAGCAAAAAAATTGCTATTTGTTATACAGTTTTCCTAACTATTTACAGTAGCGTCGCATTAATATAAACACAGGCTTGTCAATATGTGATCATCTAAACAGGCTTGCGAATTATTACAATGTATAAATACATACAAAATAATAAATAACTCAATATTTTAAATGAATATGTAGATATATAATTTTGTGTGCATGCCTAAAAAATAATAATAATCTTAATTTTTGCATTTAATATATAATTATTTTGTACAAAAGGCTGTCTATATATTCTAATAAATAAATAATTGTATTTTTCTCTTTATTAATAATATGTTGATACAAATAAATTTCATAATCTAAATTGTAAAAAAATTATTTTTTTAAAATTTTTTCCTTGGCTGATCTAAACAACTCATTTCTCCAATCTAGTTTTGATTGTTGTGACTATGTAACTGCATTATTATATTATAATTATTAAATCATTAAATCAAATCTAATATTTACTTATGAATTACCCTATTATTATTTTTACTTATTTGATTTATTGAACCTAAGATATTGAAACTTTTTAAAATGTTTTGAACTTAATAAAGAACACTTAATTTAATTATATTAATACTAAAATTACTTTTCCAAATACTGTAGTATATAAGTACATTTATTGTATATTATACTATTTATAATAATTTAGGAAAAAAATAATTATCATGTCAAGTTTAACTGAAGAACAACGTAAAATGATAGAAGAAAAAAAAAAAGTTGCTCAAGCTAAACTAGCAGCAAAATTTTCTCAAAGGGGCATACCTGTGTCTGCCAAAAGCAATAATAATCAATGTACATTATCTAATACTGGTATGGTTATACAACAATCTCCAATCAAAAAAACTGTACACATAAATTATAATAATACCCCACAGAACTGCAATATTAAACCGATTCGTGGTAAATGTGAACTTATATCAAAAGATCGGTTTATTGTACATGTTGCCTATCATAAACAACTAATTGATATTTTTAAAACAATTCAAAGTAAAAATTATAGTAAGTCAGTTTTGTTATATTTTTATATAGAAATGTTTTATAAAATAAATAGCTGAAATATGTTTGATATTTTTTAGAACCTGAAGTTTCAAAATGGTCATTCCTTATAAAGGATCATGATCAGCTTATGATAAGTATAAAACCACTTGAACCTAATGTTACAATTGAAAAGTTACCACATTTTATTTTAAAAGTATTAATTTTTTTCATTTTGTACACTTTTATTTTTGTTAATAAATCAATATTACATTTTTTTCAGATGTTCAAAACTAGTGAACGTATTGAAACAGATTTATCAAAAATAGACTTGAGTTGTATCGGTAATGATTGGCTTGGAAAACTTTTTCCCTTTCAAAAAATAGGAATTCAGTCAGTATTTAAATTTTTTTTTTTTTTTTTATATATAAAGTTATTTTAAATTTATTTTATTTAGATTTGGAGTATCAAAAAAAGGACGTTGTATTATTGCAGATGATATGGGCTTAGGAAAAACCATACAAGCCATAGGAATTGTAAAATATTACTCAAATGACTTTCCTTTACTTATAGTTTGTCCCTCAAGTATGAGGTAAGAATATGCTTAATCATAATATCATTAAATTTATATTTTATTATGGTTCTATTAATTCTTAACATATTACTTATATATATATTATTTTTATTAGATATACTTGGGAAGAAGAAATTCGATTAAAAATGCCAAATATACCTGTAACTGGAATATATGTATTATCTAAATCTAATGAACAATTTATTGATCCAACTGTTGTCATTACATCATATGATATGATGACTAAAAAAAAAGATATGCTTTTAAATTTTAAATTTGGAATCATTATACTTGTAAGATTCACATAACATTTCTGAAATAAAATTAATTTTTTAACTAATCAGTTTATTTTTAAGGATGAAAGTCATAGTTTAAAGAGCGAAAAATCAGCTAGAACAAAAGTTGCACTTTCTCTTGCAATGAAGAGTAGTCGATGCATTTTATTGAGTGGTACACCAGCATTATCAAGGCCAATTGAACTTTATACACAAATCAAAGCAATAACTCGAAATAATTTTATGACCCCGTAAGTTAAGAAAAATGTTTTTATCACATTTAACATTATTTTCATGTTTTTTTTTAAAAAAGTTTTAAAAATGTTAAGAAAAACTAAGTAAAAATTGAAAATATAAAAGTACTTTATACAAACACTTGAGCATTTTTAATCAAAGTTGATGAACTAATATTTATTTATGGTTTTAATATTTATTTTAATATTTATTTAGAGTTGAATATGGTAAACGTTACTGTAATGGTCAAGAAACAATATACGGATGGGATTTTTCTGGTTCTTCGAATATGGATGAATTAAAAATAATACTTGAAACTCAATTTATGATTCGTCGTCTAAAAAGTGATGTATTAAAGCAATTACCACAAAAAATTAGGTATTTTTTTTATTTTTTTGTGTGTACACATATTTAAAAAGAAGGTACCAAAAGTCTATGAATTATAGAAATGCAGTTATACTAAGAGCAGAAAATATTAAATCTCGTAGTGAAAATATGGATAATTTAGAAAGTATAATGAATAATAAGTCTCTAAAAGCAATGGAAGTTCGTGGAGCTTTGTTACAATATTTCCAACATACAGGTGATGCTAAATTACCTGCAATTTGGTAAGTATAGAAACTCTACATGATAAAAGAAAAAAAAAGGTGTAGGATTAAGTTTCTTAAAAAATATTTATTTTTTTTTTTATAATTTAATTGGAATTTACCATTATTTAGTATCAACTATTGTGCCACTGATTAATGATACAGTTAAGATACAGAGTGGAGTATAATATTATATAATATTATTAAAAAAGTATTATTGTAATTTAGAATTAAATTTAAAAATTTATTCAAAAAACATAATATTTTATTTAAGTTTTTCATTATTTTAATAAATGTTTCTTAATGTCTACACAAAATACAAATTTTTCAATTAATTCAATAGAAAAATATGTACAAATATATATTAATTTAACTATAGAAGAATAATATTTCTTAAAAATGTTAAATACATTTAAAGAGTTTTTATGATGAACAAATTAAATTACTGTAGAATACATTTATTTTTGCTACTTTTTTTTAATATTTTAAAAAAATTTAATAAAAATATTTTATTTTAGTGATTACATCTTAAATACACTAAAAGAGGGAAAAAAATTTTTAGTATTCGCTCATCATAAGAAAGTTATGGATGGTATATGTGAAGTCCTTGAAAACAATAGAACTTAGTAACTAAAATCCTACGCTCCTACATTTATTTTTTTTATTAATATGTTTGTATTTTTTTTAGTTATATTCGAATTGATGGGAAAACATCATCTGAAGAAAGAAAATTTGTATGTGATCAATTTCAAAATGATGATAGGTATAGAGTAGCTGTTCTATCAATTTGTGCTGCAAACTCTGGTATTACATTAACTGCAGCAAAACTTGTTATATTTGCAGAACTTTATTGGAATCCTGGGGTAAACATAATTCATTATATTATCACATATGCTACATAACTCATAAATTATTTAAAATATTATCCTTTAGATTTTAACTCAGGCTGAAGACCGAGCACATCGTATTGGTCAAGCAGAAACAGTAACAATTCAATACCTTTTGGCAAAAAATACTGCCGATGATAGTCTTTGGCCAATGATTCAGTCTAAATTGAATGTTTTAAACAAAGCTGGTCTTAGTAAAGACAATTTTAAAGATGACAGCACCACAGTTATAGTAACTATTTTTGCATATTTTTTTTCTTTGTACAAAATAACATATGCATTACATTATTTATTAGAATTGTTCTGCTCGGTCAAATCAATTAAGTATTCTTGATTACTTGGATGATAATGTTGAACTAGATGAAAATGATTTGAAATTTTTAGACGAAGTAGAAGAATCAGATTGCAAACGTCCTCGAAAATGTTAAGTTATACATATTTTTTCCCTAAATAATTTTTAAAAATAAAAATAAAAACATAATTATATCATTGTATTTAATATGTATGTATAAAAATCAACATATTAAGTTTATAAAATGAATTAATCATTTTATTAAAATATTTAATTTTGTTTACCAAAATGAAAATGCACCTATTGAATTTAATTATTTTATATGTGTGTGTGTATATGTATATTTATATATTATTTTATATTTAGTTAAATACACACATGCATTATTCAATAGATTTTGAATATCTTTCTCAAGACCAGAGTTAAGATAAACTAAGCAAATACCTATGCTAAGTCCTGAAATTCAGTGAGCTGGTACTATCTGTATCTGACACTATTATACTTTACATGATATTCTAAAAGCCAAAAATGTATATATACAAAAAGAAATAGGTGTATAATTCAACCATATTTCATTATACTATTGATAATACTTGAAATTTGCCATGTTTATTATTTATTTATATTTTAAAGTTTAAAAAAACTTAATTATAATAAAAAATATGAAAAAATTTATATTTTCTTAATATAACTTAGTCAGAATTTGACAAGTTAAATTCAAGTAACTTAATTACATATGCTAAAATTGATATTGAAATCTTCAATTTAATTTGAATTTTTTAAGCTTCATTGATCGTGAATTATAATATTTATCTTTATTTAAAATATAATTTTATATCTAAAATTTTGAAAATTAATATATTTCACTTTACTGCCGATATAAAAATAAAAATACAATATATATCTACAGTTATTTAAAACAATAACTATAATAAATACTATTAGTATGCTTTAGCCATAAATTCAACTATTTAGTTTGTAGATTTGATGATTATTCAAATTTACAAAATAAAAATTCTTCTAAAAACACAATCAGAGGCATAAATATCTCTAAAATGTTGCAAATCCATTGAAAATTTTCTTCAAACTTTAATTTCAATAATGTAATTGTTTTATTAGGATGTCACCTATGCATATGTTGTCTCCATCTTACAAATATACAACATAGCAAAAACTGTTTTGTGCAGGACAACTTTTATCTTTCGGTATTTGTAAAAGTGGCTCCAAAATTTCTGAACATATGGGTAAAAAATTGTCTATGCAACAGCGTGCCTATATTTTAGATAACATAAATACAATAACAGTTATTTGTTTCACATTTTGTTTTTATGTTTTTTCATTTCATTATAAAGAATGATTGGATAGTGTTATTGAAAAAAAGCACGCTGTTATACAGATAAAGTTCTTCTTTGTGTGTTGTGAAAATTTGGTAATTCTACAAAAAATATTGTGCGAGAAAATTTGTCCCGCTCAATGCAGATTTTGCTATGTTGGACGGAGTTAACACATGCAGGTGTAACGTCCTTTTAAGCCAATTTACACATTTATGTTAAGTCTCAATAAAATCTGGTGATTACGAGTTTATATTAAACTAATCATTATGCAATGCTTCCATACATTTTTTAATTTTTATATATTCATATAACTTAATATAACTATAAGGTGTATTTAATGTAAAGAGAATGTATGTATAATACATTCCAAAACCAAAAAAGAACCGGATGGGCCTCGCTCTGCTGTACACTTGGGGGTGGAGTGCGACTCTTCATAGGATAGGTCATTATAATGGATTTGTTAAATTTGAATTCAATGATAGGTATCATTGTATACGAAAAACGATTCTGAACGGAGATGATATGTTAATCTAGAATATAATACATTGTTATTTATAAATATTGTAATAAGAATATATTATTTTGAAACGAAAAATTTAGAAAAATTGTCTCTAAATAAGTCAAAATATGTCAAAATACTTTGAAAACTTAACCATGTATAGAAAACGTCAATATAAAGATTTGGTGAAAATTTCAAGTTGTTGCAGTTTTTCGTTTTTGAGTTAGAGCATTTTAAAAAAAACCGATATCATTTGTCAGTCTAGAATATTATACATTATATTATATTTTACATGTAATTTGATGTCAATATTCGCTGTTCAAACGCTTATAAAAAAAATTGTGCCTATGGATTTTAATAATTTTTGAATGACAATAAGAACTACTTCTGTGGAATCTTCTATTAAATTTTCAAGTATTTTGTACGAGCCAAATTTTTTTTATCACCGATTATAAAAAAAAAAATGTAAAAAAATCGAATATTTTAAATGCCTATAAGAGGCTTAAAAATCAATATAATATTTTAAAAAAAATATGACATAAAGGAAATACCAATCTTAACAGCTGGTAGAAATTATAAAAATCTGCGACTTATTCTTTTTGAATTATAACAAATATTTAAAATCGTTTGAGAATAAATCGCTATTTTATGCAATTTCGTAAATATTTAAATTTCAAACAGTAATAAAATTTTTTCCTCTAAGTCCGGTAGAAATTTTTTTAAAGGTTATTTTAGAGTAGCTTATAGATAACCTAGTGTTAAGATTTTGAACCTTAAGTATGAACAGAAAAAATTTTATGAATTTTTATCTACAAAATAACTTGCAAATTATCGTGATTTTTACACATTTTATACAAATTGGAACTTTGAGCACTTATAAAAAAAAATTGTGACTTACGATTTTAGATTTTTTTTTATCAGTTAAGGAACAACTTATAAGAAACCTTGTATTAAATTTTCAAGATTTTCTGGGCAGCCAAAAAAATTTATCGTTATTCAAAAAAAAAAATACTTAAAAAAATTGAGAATTTCAATTATCTATAAATAGTTCAATAAAAGTCAAAATACTTTGAAAATTTAATGGTGTATAGAGAACGCTAATCTAAACATTTGGTGAATATTTCAAGTATTTACATCGATTAGATTTTGAGTTATAGTAAAATAAAAAATTTGATTATGTCGAAAACTGGTTTTGCGTAAAAACTCCCGTTTTTCCCAAAATTTTTTAGGGTTTTTCCCATCGCATTTAAAAAATATTGAATATTTTTTAGTTTTGACCCCCCAAAGTACCAAATAGATTCACTTTCCTTTCAGAAAAGTTGCTACATAAGGCAATCGAAGCATTTTACTGCCCCAAATCGTGTCGACAGACACAAAAAAAAAAAAAAAAAAACACACACATCATTGTAAAATCAATACATTCTTCACTCCGTTCAGAATCTAAAATACATTTAATTTGCTATTATAACAAAAAATATTGTATGATCTTTTTAAATAATGCAATTAACATACTTACATATTTTACATTTTATTAAAATTCAGTTAGGCAAAAATTGTATAAGTAGTAGAAACATTTACAATAAACAAAATTATACAATTATATGGTAATAAAAAAAAAAAAAAAAAAACAAAATTAACAATTATGCTACAGGTATAGTTCAGGAAACGATGTACATCATGTTAAATATAATGGATTTTAAGTAATAAATAATTACGAGTATAAAATAATTTTTATGGTAAAATCTTTACATCAAAAATAAGTAACGAACGAAATTCTGACACTTAGTCGCCGCGATGGTAGGTAAATAGGAAATTAAACGAGGAAACAGTTGGTGATTTTTCTGGGACATCATTGAAAAATAGCACTTTTTTCTTTAAACGCAATTTTCCGTTTAGACATTTCTTCCTCTAACCGTTTTTTTTCTTCCATCTCTTGTCGTAGTTCATACTCGAACCGATTCGCAATGCCTTGATACTCGATCTGCGAACAAACCCAACGTGCGTTTTAGTTCAATAGTTTAAAATGTACACTATCGCAAGTTTTTGTTTTTTTTTTTAATCACTTTAGCCTCAAAAAATTCTTTGGCGCCGATTACACCAACTTCGTCCACATTTATTTCCGTCAATCGAGCCAACTCGTTTAGACCGCAGTCCTCAGGTAACGAACCGTCGTATGATTTGCGGTAGATCAATAAAAACTGTAAAATGAAAAATAAATTGTTAAGAAAATAAATTCGTTACAACTTCCATAATAGTATATTTTGACATACTAAAGATAAATTAATTTATCAATCCCTTACACTACACAAGGTTTTGGCATAAATCATAAATAGTAATTTTAAGACATATTTCTATTGTTTCGTGTTATATTTTCTTATTAGAAATACGTATGTTAAACCAATTTTATTTGATAATGTGTATAATAAATATTACTTAAACGTTGTTTCTATAAACCGCCAACGACTCAATATTAAATACATAGGTCACCTTAAAGGATTTTTGACAAAACGCGGTATTATTTTTAAGATTTCCATATACGGAGGACTCTACAACGGTAAATAAGTACTCGTACAAAAGTCGTAAGCCCACGAAAAAATAATACATCATCGTATACGGTTGACGAATGATGCGATAAATCATATAATATATGATACATATTATGTTATCAAATTAAACGTCATAAAATGTTAACATTTATAGCATTGAATAATATGACTTCTGTATAGAAAATGTTATGTATTAGTGTTTCGAACATTTTTGATTTTAATTTCATTAATTCCAAACAAAAAATATTGTTTTCCTCTTTTAATAACTTCAAAGAAAAACTGAAATGATTTATTCACAATGGAAAGATTGTACAGAGAAAACGATATTAATTAACGAAAAGAAATATTTTGCGCGTGAAAGTGAAATTCATATAGGTACACTCTAGTATAATCCATCATGTATAGCTTGAATTTAACCTAATGACTTGTATATATTTTTGTACGTTTATTCTGTCTTACAACTACTCATAAATATTGTTGTTTGCCATCATATACATGTCTAATAGTATAAACAGGATTTCTTGAATAGCCGCGCAGAAGAGCAGACAGGTAGATTAGTATACTGTTAAAATTGATCAACCGTAGTTAACTTAAGCTGCGCATGTATTACTTGTGGGGGTAAAATAAGATTTGTAGAAGTATATATTGTCACGCATAGATTTTTTTTGTGGTTAATAATTAATAAATAATATGTTGGTGTACGCACTTCTCTAAAACTAATCTTATCATCACCGTCCTCGTCCACTTCTTTGATCATTGCTTTGAGCGCCAGGTGAGTCTGCGGAACACCCAATTTTTCCATCATACGCTTCAATTCTCCCAAGTCTAAGTATCCATCCTTACCCGTGTCGAATCTAAAAGAAAAAATATTACATTATATTTTAAGATACTATACAAGACGTCTAAAAGGGACAAGTTAAGCCTTCTTTCAAAATGTTTCTAAGTTCTGTCACTATCTTCGAGTTAAGTAATTTGAAGCTTTCTAGCTCTTAAGCTTTTCTAATCATCCTTCCTTGTTAGGCCGGGCGCACACTGAAAAATTAAAACTATTCGGAGTTGCTCGGAACATTTTGTTCCAAACAGCTCAGAACAAATTCCGTTCACACTGACAAAAAAAACAAATACGAATTAATTTATAATTCATTTTTGTTAAAACAAAATAAAGTATAACACCAGACATCAAGATGAGTTTAGACCAGCAGCGAATTGGCCCACCGGGATACCGGGATAGTTTTCTATGGGTTGATCACCGTATTTTGTAATCAGTTGTAAACTGATATTTATTATAATATATCGAATGGACCTGTCACGCAGTTATTTCCCGGGCCGAATTCTTTAGACAATCAGCCATTAGTTCTGACGAAAACGATTTTATTAGACCGATTTTGTGGAATTTTTGTCTGACAGTGAAATAAATGTCAATAAATAAATAAGAACATAGAATAAAGAATAAATAAATAAAATAAGAACCAAAAATTCGGGTGAATGGTATAATAACGAAAAGAAAATAATATTTAAAAAAAATTAAGATTTCTGTGATCGACACGAAAATGACGTGCATTCAGTTTTATACTCTATATGAAAACAAACCGATTAAGATCGAACATGTTTTGTTTTGTCTTATGTGTCGATATTGACTGATTAGTATGCGCACGTCAATTACTTTACACGTGTTCTAATTATGTCCGAACAGCTCAGAGCAGTGGTGCACTTTTAGTGTGCGCCTGGCATTAAAAAATATAAGAAGTCTAGTTATGAAGATAGTTTTATGTGTGTATATAATTTTACAAGCCGTTTGTCTGTATAGTTGATTACAATATGATACTAATGCATAATTTCGTATTTTTTTTTCTAATTTTAAGTTATAATGCTCTTTATTAATTTTTTTCGTCCAGAATAATTCTCTCGAATAATTGACTTCAAAATAGCATATCCAAAAGTCATATATTTATTTGCATTTTCATTAAATTCTAAATGAATTTTAAATTTAAATTTATTATTTTATATGAGAACCTACTTCAAACATAAATAGATGAAATATTAAATTGTTTAGGGACATTATATACATATATAAGGCGACACGCAAACCAAAATTGAAAACTAATTGATTCAATAACATAATAAAGACAGGCAACCAACAATAAACGTTCCAAAACTAGAACATTTTTATGTAGGTACTTCTTAACAACGTAAAAAATAAAAAATACTATCTTTATATAAATAGAAAAAAAAAATTGAAAATTATTTTTGGGAATTTCTTTGTCTTATAGCTATGGCCTACAGTACTCTCATTATAATATATATATATATATATATATATATATATATATATATATATATATATATATATATATATATATATAATAGTATATTATTGTTATTGACGTCCAAATTATAAAACTAAATTGTTCTAATGTCTCTTTCATATTTAATTATACTTTACGTAATGACGTCAAAAAGTGACACATCAAATATAATATTATATTTTATTATTTTGACCCATTAGACAAAAAGCATTTATAAATAAATCAAAAAGTTGATTTCAATATTTCATATAAATATAAATTATCAGAACGTACATTATATTATTTATTAATAAACTGTGCCGTTTATGTAATACCTATCTACTAATCAAACAATAAATATATATTTAATTATATTATAAGAGATTATCTTTGTCGAATAAATGGAACGTCTCGATTTTTTTTTAAATTGTTTTTATTAGTTATTCGTTTTTCCGTTAAACAGTTTAGCTACAAAAAATACTTTTCTCGGTATTCACCGTTCGATTTTAAAAACGGAAATATTATAAAATAATTGTTGATACGCATGCTTTTCAAATGTTCTCGTTTTCAATGCATTTATCTGGTTTTATCAGTCATGCGCAACCGACAGTAAAAAAAAATTCTACAGATTCAATCTCTGGTTAGCTCAAACATAAGTACCTATATAATATCATGAGAAAAGAAAATATATATGTTACATTTATGTTATAAATAAACGAGATAGTAATGATACTATAAGTTTAAACGTCTCTGAATACAAGTTTAAAAATAAGGCCATTTATTAAAAGTTTTATAAAATATAACTTAATTATAATTATACAAACAATACAAATATATGTAAATACTTTACAAAAAATAATCAAATTATATAAGTTATCACTAATATCATTATTAGTTGCTAAAGTGAGATTTTGAATATAAAATGTGTATTATTATAAATATTAAAATGTAGATAGCATAAAATATGTAACATATAGCTTATCCCGAGTATAAAATGTATTTTACTTTTTTTTAACATTTTTAATTTATATAATACGATTAAATGTAGGAATTCAGTTATTTATCTTATGATATTTTAACACGTCTGAGACATTTCAAAAATGTTACATAGAAAATAGAAATAAGTAAATGCAAATTAAATAAATAAATGGTATTTAAATTATTTATTTAATTTTCAACCAAATAGAATTTTCAAAAATACTAATGAACAAGATCAACGTTTTATTTATGTTACGTATAAATTACAACAACGTAAAACTACCGATTGCAATTATTGATGTAAAATATAACCGTCTTATATCTTCATGTATGATTATAATTTTTCAAAAGCAATGTTTTGATTAAATTAACAATCAACTCTGGTAAATGGCTAATTAATATCAGGACTTGCCATGATTCACCTAGGCCCAATGCTTCTGCTCTAATAGTTCAATGACGTTTAATATTTCAGAAATATCTTTATAAAATCAATGTCTCATTTATTTAAAAATATCTTTAATTGGTGGTTTTCATTAAAAATTACGTTCAATAAGTATTTAATAGTAAGTACAAACACGAAATAAATTAAATACACAGTTAACAATTATTGTACAAAATATATATAAAAATAATAAAATGTAATGTAAATGGTGAAATGTAAAAATGTAAATAATAAATACATGTATGTAGTACCAGTAATAAGAAATAATGCTGTACTATAGACTAACGATGGGTACAAATGTGTAATATTTATGATAAAATCGTCTAAGGTACAAATAAATACGCTAATACTAATGAATAATAATAAAAAAAATTAAAACCAAATTTCAAGAATATAGATAGAAGAAAATACAAAACTCATATGGAGTGCCGTGTTATAATAATTAGAAACATTAATTACTTTTTAGAATATGAAATTTTAATCTGATGAATTTCTAAATTAATAAATATTTAAAGCCTGAATCCAAATTTGAATAACAAATAGTTATTTCGTTGAAAGACATTGATAAAATTGAAGTAGTTATTGTTTTTGTAAAGTATTTTTAAAAACAACATTTCTATGCATTATACATTTTAACATACTAGATTTATTGGATTTAATAATTATTATTAATTAATAAATTAGAAATTCATCAGATTAAAATTTCATATTCTAAAAAGTAATTAATATTTCTATTATTCAATTTTTTTTTAACAATAAATATAAATCTCTTTCATAAATATCATGTATTTAAAGATTACTTCGAAATTTAATACTTACAAATAACATATTTTTGTATATCAGTTTTTTATCTATTAAGTATTCGTGTTTTGTTTGTATGTTAAATCACGTTTATTTTTTAAATGTAAAAACATTTTTCCGACATATACAATGTATATGAACAATACTACAATAGTAAATTATTGCAAATTTGTATTCATATTATGCTTATTGTTAAGTATAAGAACATATTAAATACCATAAAAATACTTATCTGGCAAAGTTTAGTGAAATTTAAAAACTTGAATATTAATATAAAAATAATTATATTGGATAAAAAGATAAATCAACCATTAAATTAACAATGATTACAATTATTTTATTGTGATAATGCAGTAAAATCTATGTATATACATTTAATAATTAAATTCTTGCTTAAATTTAAATCTAATAATTATTATAATTACAATATTGCACATAATGAAAATTAATATATAATCGAATATATGATACACCACATTCGTAAGTAAAATGAATATAATACCTATAATTAATTATATACGAAATACAGCTCATAATGATTTTCTAACTAAAAATATTATTAGATAAAATAAATATTAATTTATATATTTAATCATTTCGTCATTATTATTCTAGCATGAATCTATTGGACAATTTGGTGTATATTTATTTAACATATATAAATATTGATTTGATAAAAAATAGACAACATATTTTTATTTATAATTTTATCACTATAGAAAGATGGAGAGACAGAAATAAATATAAAGAATACAAATTGTTTCCGATAAAAAAAACCCGTAGGAGGCTCTACACATAAATTACTATAAATATCCCATTCATAAGAGAAATATTAGTAATTCATACATATGAATATTGAATATAGTGCACATATATTATTACATTTATATTTTAAAAAACAATTATAACAGATATTGCATCTACATTATTAGTTTTAATTTTTTATAATTCTTCATAAGAAACTGTAAGTATAACTCATCTTCTAAAATAATTTCATTCACAAGTCTAACGAAAAATTAACATAATACTCCGGGTAAGATTATTCAAACAAAAAACAATTAACAGGAAACTCACTTTCAATGGAGAATTAATTTTAAAATAATTGCAATATAGTTTTGTTTTAATGTTAACCTTCAATTCCCCTTTATTCGTTGTTTTTAATGCAAACAAACAACTGTGCATACTATTCACAGAATAACTTAAGATTAGGTATTGAAGAATAGTAATTTTATATTGGTCAAATAAATACAATTTTGTTTACATACATATAGTTAAACAGCTGTTTAACATAAATAGTCTTATATAAAAGCAGTTTACAATAATAAAAAATACGAGATATAGGGGTCGAGTGACTGATTATTCTTAGTAAATTATTCTTGTACACCCATGTATAGTTAGTTTCGAAAACAAAATTCTTAACGAAGAAGTTTGGATCGATCAGCCTCTTTATCAAAAGATAATTTATATAACTAGAATAATATAAACACCTTATCATTCCGTAATCATGCTACAAGACCAACTTTTAGAAAGAAAAAAATTGCTTATAGTAAATTCACTAGTTTTGATTTCCCTTATTTAATATTAGTAGTCTTATATATATAATGTTAATATAAGTAGGTATTCATTTTTCTTTTTAAATCGATAATATTAATACCTTGAGATAAACATCATAATAACGAACATCATTTATTCAAAATATATGAAATCAGAAAACCCGATTTTTACGAGTCTCAGAAAATATTTTGGAAACTTTTGAAAAATCCAGTACTCAATTTTCAAGCTTTGAGTATCAAATGATTCTTATATAAAAATGTTTATAAATAGTTTAACTACAAAAATGTAGCAAGTATTCATGATTTTCGTCAAAATTTATCAAAGTTTAAATTCAACACATAAAAAAAAATTGAATTACATATTCTATATTTTAATATTGTTTTATACAAATAAGAAAATTGTTTAAATTGTCAAGATTTTTATTTTTTGTTGAGCACAAATTATTTTACAAAATGAAATTAAGAAAATTCGAAAATTTCAAGTATCATTAATAACCCAAAAAGGTAAATTTTTCGAAAATATAACATCTATATTAAATAATAATATAATCATTCAGTGAAATGTTATGAAACTTTTACAACTTTAGTGTTATGACGAAAAAAAATATACATAGGAAATTAGTTCCCTGTAAATAATACAGTTTTTTTTTTCTGTAATTTTTGTCAATTTTTTCCATTTATTAGAAAAACTAAATGTAAAACTGACTTTTGGAACTTTAAATGAATATAAAAAAGTAGATTTAAGTATCTA